>OY744612.1:19826200-19896562 GCA_963556255.1 Allolobophora icterica | reverse complement strand
TCAAGCGTCTCGTCATGTTCCAGGACAAGTACGAACTGCCGCCAAAGGAGGAGATGAGCAAACTATCGGTATGTATCTGTTGAGAATGCACTTGCTCGCTCAGCTGCTCACTGCTAACTCTGAGTTAGTGACTGTGACTACTATCTAACTCGCTCAGTTATATTTCAGTCATTTAGTCGCTCGCACTCCCATTCTTTTACAGCTTCACTGAGCATGCACTTGCTCGCTCAGTTGCTCACTACTAATTCACTCCGAGTTAGTGACTGCTACTAACTTGCTTAATTATACATCAGTCATTCAGTCGCTCCATTCTTTTACTACCTCGCTGAGCATGCACTTGCTCGCTCAGTTGCTCACTACTAATTCACTCTGAGTTAGTGACTGCTAGTAACTCGCTTAACTATACGTCAATCATTCAGTTGCTCGCATACCCATCCATTTGCTGCCGCAACGACTTCCGTCCATGCTCATTCGCTCGCACTCTAACTCACCAATAGAGATAGAAATACTAACGAACAGCAAGACGGCTCGAAATAGACGGGTGATTCCGTTATCGAGTAATTGACGGAGAGTCGTCTGTTGATGTTTGGTTGTTTGTGAGTTGGTGAGTTGAATATGGATTGCTTTGATGCACGGTCATTGTCTAACAGCTCCTTAGGCAGAAACCGTTGACGATGGTCCACTTACTTGTGATAAACAACGTCTTCTTTAATTGACGACGAGTTGGCTTCGGTGTATGAGAAACTGTCGTGTCAGATAATATCATTACTGCCTGTGGGAGTATTGCTTGGCTTTGACGTGTAGTGCGACTGTCTCATGATATCAGACACTTGTGGTGAGAATGCTTAGTGAATCTCGAATGGCTCACTCACATTTGCTCACTAAGTCACTGACTTACTTCCTGGTTCACCTGCTTACTCGTGCGCTCGTTACATGGTCCCGTGGTCACTCAAGCATTAAGAGGCAAAAATAATACAGTTTATTGTTATTGTATAGTCTGATATTAAAGTGCAGGTCTTGTGGTATTCATTCAGACACTTGCATTGCTGATTTAAATAGGCCACACTGCTTTACTCTACATAGTCCACTCCCTGGATATCTTTGTCTGGTGGTTAAGATTCAGCGCTCTCATCCACATAGATTGGGTTTGATTCTCTCACTGTGGTGAACTATTGCCCATTATCTTTGATACAACGACAATTAAATTAACTAGTTGTAGGCCACAGTCTGCACAAGCATGTTGGCCACATTAGTGAGTGCTGCCACTGGTCATAGTGTTTGCGGTGTGGGGGCGTGTTTGTTTGTTTGTTTGTTGACTTACTTTGCCAGAGTAAGGAAGACAGATCGACTTATGCTAATACCCTTTATCGCTGAGTGCTTGCTCGTCTGAGGCGACCGCACTGCACTTCGAAAGGACTGTTTAGCACTTGTTTTTCTGTTTTTCGTTGCGTGTTTTTCTGGAACGTTGCCCTGTTCTTAGATTATTACTGTTGTGTTCGGATTTGTGCTGAAATGACCTTTGAGACGGAGAACCAAGTCTCACAGAATGACTGTTGGTCGATGGCACGTGATAAAGGAGCATTAGGCGGACCTAAAGTCGTGCATAATAACGCTTAGGCTGTCAAGATACTGATTGTGCAAGAGCATGATGTGCAGAAGAACTGTAACGGGTATGGACTGTCCACATTGGTTAAATAGATGATGGGTTTATGTCTGTTCAGACTTAAAATAACGAGGATGTTATGCACTGGTCGTTAAAATGGTGAAATAAATGAGGGGTTTGTATGCTGTTAAGACAAGTTAAATAAATGTTTTGTGTACTGTTAAAACCGGTTAAATAAATAAGGGTTTTGGTACTGTTAAAACTGGTAAAATAAATGAGGGTTTTGTATTTTGTAAGTACTGTTAAAACTGGTTAAATAAATGAGGGTTTTTTGTACTGATGAAACCGTTTAAATAAATGAGGGTTTTGTGTACTTTTAAAACTGGTTAAATAAATGAGGGTTTTGTGTACTGTTAAAACTGGTTTTAGTAACAAAGGCTTTGTGTACTGCTAAAAGTGGTTATGTAAACGAGGATATTAGTACACTTTGGTTAAATGAATGAGGTTTATCTTTACTTCCAAAATAGGGGTTTAACTGTACAAATGGCCTGAGCATGTTCGGTTAAAACAGCTTGGATTGTTTTTCTGTAAAAACAGCTTGGATTGAGAGTAATGAGAAGACCAGAGAAGGAAGAAGATAGAGGATCTGTCACGGTGTGTTGGACTTTGGTTGAGGGAAATGGGAAGACTAGAGAGGGAAGAATATGGAGGAGCTGTCACAATGTGTTGGACTTGGATTGAGAGTAATGAGAAGGCGGTGTACTCGATGGGCGATGGGGAGGGAGACGTTCAGTATTAGCCGCGAGGATTGAGACAGGTGTGGATACGCCTTCATTCAGCATCTTCCAGAAATAGCTGTTATGTTGAGTACAATCGGCTGCTGCTGCTGCAACAGCGCATCCGTGAAACAACTTACTGTGACGCCACCTGTTGATCGATGACGTCTTTCCGCCCAGTCGGATTCCGTACATCTTTCTGCAAAGCTGACGGATTGCCAGCCAAACTAATGAGCACCAGCAGCGGGTCTCGGGAAGGGCTTGTGCGTCTCGTAATCCGACGAATCTTGGCCGTGGGAGGCTCTCTGGTCTTCCTTCGACTGCGGAGAGGCGAATTGCGACTGTCGGCTGGGCGCACCCGGCTTAATCTCTGATCAGAACGGGGAAGCTAATCTCATTTCATCTTTGAGGTGTTGGTTATTAGTCGTCGGCTCTTGCTTTCAGCTGTTGACTTGCTACGTACAGACTATGTAGCATTTGTCTTCTTGTTTACTATTTGAGTGTGGAAGTAGTCTACTGGTTAGCCTACGAGACTGCAAGTCAACAAGTCAAGGGTTCAGTTCTCTCCAATAGAGATGGATATTTCATGATTCAGGGAATAACCGGAAATCGCCTCAAACATTCGCCCCGGCCAAATATCCTGTTTTTCGGGACTAATTCAGAAGTATTCACCTCAGCAAATACTGTACACACAAGTAGTTACATATAACATTTTAAAACTTATTCAGAAAAGTACAGAAAACACCAAAACCGGAAAGTCCACAACGGAAGTCAAGTCCATTTCATTAATTATTTATTTCTAAAATTCAAAAATGTATTAGTCGGTTATTACAACTATTTATTTTGATAATTTTTTATTACATGAAAATGTGAAGCTTCGCATATGGAACAAATTGTACTCGGTTCGTACCTGGATCCGGCAAATAGTACATCCAATTACTCGGATTTGGTACTCGGTGGCAAATGTCTACCTGGTTATTCCCTGTCAGGATTTCTGTTCCACTAACACTCTGTAATGAGCTCTGCTATGTAATGAGTGCATCAGCTGCACACTGTCAATGAAAGGAGCAGACTGCAAGGGAGAGGATGGCCAACCCATCTCTATATGATGAGGCTAAGTAAATGAACTGAATACAGTGAGGGTGTTGATTGGCCACCCGAACTAATAAATCAAGGCTGAGAATGTAAGGCAGCTTGGTAATGACCTCTAGTCTATTTGGGTTAAGGGAACGTTCTTGAGTTTTCAAGGTATGGATAGCTGCCTATTTAGCAGACATTTTCTTGGTTGGTATGATAAAGTCAATCTTAAATCTTCATATTGATGAAGCAGAACTTTTTGTCCAAAGTTCTGCTTTTCTTCCATACTTGACATCAGCAGTTCTGTGTGCCGTACCTTTTTGCCCTGAATTTTGCTCTTGTGCACTGCACAGCCAGACTCGTTTCCACGTTGGCAATTAACTTTTTTTTATTTTTAAGCTCTTTCCTTAATTTAGGTTATTTTGAAACTGAAATATTGCAACTGCTACAGTATCAGATTGACAAAGACCTGTGGTATTAATTCAATGCTGTATTCAACATCAAATCGCCAGTGAGATATGTGTGTGGTGTAGATCCACCAATTGGGATGAAACCATTAATCAAATGAGAACAACTAAAACTCAATAACGTGACAGTGGCCTTGCCGAAACGGTGCAGAATTAAATTGGAAGCGAATTGTTCAGCACACACGTCAACAAAGGGTTCAGAGGATGATGTGGTGGCCATATTGCCATAACAACCAGATGTGCTGAGCTTTCATTGTTTCGGATGCTACGGGTTTATAAATATGTATGTCCACTTCGATGCTGATAGTCACTGGCTTTGCAGCTTCTGGTGAAAGTGAGAATGCTTTCAATGCACTTGTTGAGACATCATGTTAGAGTTTAGAGTTTTGCCGGCCTTGTGAGAATGCACTGAATTCAAGTTGTTCATTAACTTGACATGATTCGATGTTTCTTGAAGACCAAATGGCAATCGATATTGCAGTCTTTTGAAAGAAAAATATTAATAGGGATCCGATAGTCAGACGGAAAGGCAACGAGTCACGCTAATTGGGTTACCTAATTTCATATAAAAGAATTCAAGACCGCATTTCCAACACTGTCTCGTAACAGTGTCACCGGTAGCTGAATTATGGATTCATTTATCGCTCATTTATTATGCGCATTGTGATGTATGAATATTGATTAATACTTGTACTGCACAAAATTATTGCCTGTTCAGAAGACATCCAGGGATAGAGCTGTTGGTGGATTGGGGGAACCTTGAATGACTCCTAGACCCACGGTTGCCTAGTGTCCCATTTACTGTTGTCTTTTCAGTCTAGTGGATAGCATGCTAGACTGTCAACCAAGAGGTCAGGGATTCAAATCCCCGCCAGAAAAGAGATTTGCTTTGAGATAAATTCAGTTTCGTCTGTGCTTCTAGCAAACTCTGCTGTAATATGTACATTGACCATACACTGTCAGTGGGAGGATCAGACAGCAAGGGACAGGACTTGCCCTCATGGGCTGAGGTTAAGCAGTTAGGAAAGTTGAAGCCATTAACACTTGGCTGCCTCTTAGGATAGCTTAAAAGACTGCTTCTTCTTGCTCTCCTTTCGTCTGACCTTCGGTCTGAGAGCTGCGAGGGGTACAGAGATGCACACAATTGCATAGTGTCCCATTTACTGACCAGTGTGTTTTCATATCGATGTTAGTACTGTAGTTAATTGGGGCATTTGTTCGGCCATATGTAAGAGAGTTGAGCCAGTGGTCCGGGTGAACAGATTGTCAATAAAATCACATCTGCTTTAAAACTGACAACACTCACGATGATCTCTAGATACCTAGGTGTGATCCTGTGTGTCTGAAGTGAAGAATTCCTACTAAGGTGAAGAACAAGACAGGGATTTATAACAATCCAACAACCTTTTCTTTTTATGGATCAGCAACAGAAAGTAAAATTCCCGCCAGCTAAAGGGATAATTTTTTTAAATACAAATATTTTATTACACTGAGGGGCCAGGGCTACAATCTAATGAAAAGCATTCATTCGAGTATTTATATAGCACCTCTTCAAGGGGGCTACTCAGAGGTGGATGCCAGTTGAACAGAAATCCTATTATGTCTATCTATGTGGTGAGGATTTGAACCCCTAACCTCTGGTTCGACAGTCCAGCATGCTACCCGTTACACAGCTATGCACAAATAAACAATACACTTTGTTAAAAGTAATTGTAATTGTCTGTATTAGTCCATCTCTGATCTTCCCATTTTTGTCAGGCTGATCACAACTCTCCATAACAGAAACTGTATCTTCTTCTTGCAGGAGGTCAATGTGTCTGAGTCGACGAGCCCTGATGCTCTGTCCGATGCGATCTTTATGCACATGGTTGAAATGACGATTCTGGTTACACGCTGTGTCGTAGAGTTTGCGAAACGACTGCCCGGCTTTCAGAGCATCTCTAAGGACGACCAGATTGTCCTGTTAAAAGTGAGCATTGGTAACATGTTTCGGAACTAAAGCGAGATCACTGCACGCTGATTGTAATGGTAATCGTAAACTCCAAATTTCTGAAGTGCTACTCAAAAGCCAGGCGCAGAGCAGCTGCTTATTCACAAGCGCTGTGTCATGTTAGAGGGGTTGTCCAGAGATTCCGGTGGAGATCCGAGTTCGATTGCCACTGAGACCGGAGAGAGGAGGAGAAAATAAGAAGTCGGTTTATTATTTAAATTGTATCTCATATTTGTGCCACTGAATCTAAACTAAGCATGTCCAGTCTAGTCTTCATTGAGTATTCTTTACTGGTCAAATGCCCGGACTTCGTAAGCAAAAATGCATACATTGGAGAAAAATGACACATTTGACAGTTAAGGGAACACTCAAATGATGCAATACAATACAAGAGTTTGAAAATCCCCAAAATTTCATTTCAGTGTTACAGTTCAAAATTTTCTATAAAGTTGAAATGAAAACAAACAGCATTTCTCGTTGAGCAACCTTGTGTACTAAAGCATGTGATAAAGATCATGTTTACGTAGCCATGCAACGATAAAGAATTTCATGTACGTAGCAACTACAGAAGTTCGGTTATTTGAACCTGGTTTCATCAGACCGAATGTGTATTGCATTCGTTCTTTCATAGCAGTTATATTGCACCGTGTCAGGAGATAAATGTAACACCTGGATTGAGCATTTGATGATTAGTGTTAATTAAGGCTTGTGACTAATTAACAATAATTGCAACTTACGGCGTGTAAAAGTCTACCTTTCCTTATCTTACCTAAAGATCACAGGTGTCCAGTTTATTGCTGATAGGACCTTATGTCCTTGACATATCGCCTTGTTTGGCAATGTGAACAGTGTTAATGATTTTGACAGTCCTTCATAGGCACTACTTATCAGAAATTATCTTTAAATACTTTACCTGTACATGCCTTACCTGCATGTACCTTACCTGTACATTACCAGTATACACCATTACATACCTTACTTGTATGTAACCCAGAGGCACGTTTATGCATAGGCGCAATAGGCGCGCACCTAGGGCCCCCAAATCTTGGAGGGCCCCAAACGAATGAAAATATTTTTTCAATTATAAAAAATAAAAATTTTTCCAATTTTGAATTATTTTAAATATAACCTATTTTCTATTTTTTACAGTTCTATATTATTGTAATTTATAATTGTTTTCTTCATTTGGGCTAATACAAGTTCAGAATGGCCCCTACAATGTTTGTGCCTAGGGCCCCGTTTTCTGTAAACATGCATGTGATGTAAAAAGTACTTATATACCTTACCTGTACAAAATCTGTATATGTTTTACCTGGACACTCCTTACCTGTGCATTGCTGTACATAACTTACTTGCTCATCTAGTAACTTGTAGTGCATGAGTTCGAACTTCCTCTTAGATGGTTATTTTGTAGCCTGGACGTTGTGCAAGCAAGTTCTGCATGCCCGATAGCTCAGCTCCATAAGTGATGTCGCCATATCTTTCGACAGTGACGTGTAATAAGTACAGAAATTATAATGTATTGTTACGGTGTTGCAGGGATCCGCATCTGAGGTGATGATGCTGCGTACTGCTCGCAGGTACGATCCGGAGACGAATACCGTCGTCTTTGGCACTGGTACCCCGTTCACGCAGAACAGCATGGCATTCGGAGGACTGCAGGGCTACGTCGATACGATGTTTGAGTTTTCAAGAGGAATGAGCCAGCTGTACGTTGACAATGCCCAGTATGCCCTGCTCACTGCTATCTGTACATTCTCCGGTGAGTTGTAGGCATCTCTGGCATAGACTGCCATTATTACATATGTGATTATTATTATGCTTAGAAATTAGCAATTAATAATTTTATTATTACTATTATTGTGATTATTATTATCATTAAATACTACAATGATTGTATTTTAATGTCAGAAATATGTATTTGTTGATAGGGAATAACATATTTTAAAAGCGTTTTAATATCCAATTGCGTTTTATGACATTACCATATGTCTGAGGCTTCACTGTATATGATCCCTCAGGCTTTCCAATCAAAAAGCGTACGTCTTCAGAATTCCTACTCTGACTCATCTGATCGTCCACCTTCCAATCTTTCTCGAACTAAACAAAACCCGCTGCAGCAGCTACCCGCCTCCTCTCTCTCTGGCAACTTGACTTGGATCTTCATAAGCCCCCCAACCCAACACGGCGCTCGTAAATAAATTAGTGCTCAGCGCTTGGCTTTGAAGTGGTGCTTTAGATATTAGGAGTTTATGATTACGAAACGATTGTTCAATTGGTTGATCGGTTGTTGATTGACTGGTACTTGGATTTTATCTTGTTGGTTGACTGGTTCTTGGATTTTATCTTGTTGGTTGACTGGTTCTTGGATTTTGTCTTTTTGATTGACTGATTCTTGGATTTTGCTCTTGATTGACTGGTTCTTGGATTTTGTCTAGTTGATTGACTGGTTCTTGGATTTTGCTCTTGATTGACTGGTTCTTGGATTTTGTCTAGTTGATTGACTGGTTCTTGCATTTAGTCTTCTTGATTGACTGGTTCTTGGATTTTGTCTAGTTGATTGACTGGTTCTTGGATTTTGCTCTTGATTGACTGGTTCTTGGATTTGTCTAGTTGATTGACTGGTTCTTGCATTTAGTCTTCTTGATTGACTGGTTCTTGCATTTGGTCTTCTTGATTGACTGGTTCTTGGAATTTGTGTTGTTGTTTGGCTGTCGGATCATTTGATGAGTTGTTTAATTTTAGAACGCCCAGGGCTGACGAACCTTCAGATGGTGTCGAAGATACAAGATGTTTACACGGAGGTTCTCATGGCGTACATGAAAGTCAAGCATCCGGCTTCTTCAGGCATGAATCTGGCGAAACTCCTCATGAAACTCGTGACGCTGCGGTCGTTGAGCTGCGAACATTCCCAGGCGCTGTCCAATCTTCAACTCACGAAGGGTCCACTGCCGCCTCTGCTTAGCGAGTACTTCGACATCGCCGAATGATCGACACAGGTTGCGACTGTCCTCAGCTCTGTCCTCAGTCGCTGGCTAAATCGGATGTTCTTGTGTGCGTCAACAGTGCAAGAACCAGCCTAAGAACCAGCCTTGTCCGGTCATATCACATCTGTGAATTTTCAGATTTTCTTACTTCAGAGCCTGTGTGTCACTTTGTGCCGTATTCCTTCTCCTAAAGTTGTGTCTGTCATGTCTCGGAAATGCAGTTGAAGGCCTGGAGAGGGTTGGTTTGGACCACAGTTGAATTCTTGCAGTGACAGCAGAATATATACGACCACATTGTGTGAATAGAGACATGGTCTTGTTAAATGGGAGCGCTCACATACCGGTGCTGAACTTGGAACTGTATAGTAACGACCAGGTTTCTGCGCATTTCGTGAAAACATCGATAAGTGCCGACATCAGTTTGGATGAGTGTCTTACAATTGCTGCCTTTGCTACAAAAGTGGAAAATGCTTGAATTGAAACGACCTACCAGCGATGTCGAAGTGTGTTCCGGCAGAGTTGATCTGCTTAAGTCATTCAATGATCCTTGCTATGTCAACGGTGTGATGTGTAGTTGCACAGAATCACACGAGTAAGCTGTGGATTACATTTGCACAGAGTTGTAGAAATGAGCTGTGGATTGTGTTTGCAGAGAACTGTGGAAGCAAAATGCAGAATGCTTTTGCAGAGAATTGCACGAATAAGGTACAGAAGTTCGAAGTGCTTGTGAACATCTGAGAATTTGGATCAACTCCAGATGACTCGAGCACTTGTCAGCTGCTGTCGATGGTTTCCAAGATGCTGTGTGATGAGGCTGGTGAACTAAGAGGATCCAGGTTAAGCAGGTGGAAATCGGAGATGCTGTGCGTAAATGGAAGATACTGGGAAACGGTGAACGAAAGGGGCCTCAAGTCTGCTCAGACACATTACTCAGTAGTCTGGTGCATTTTGAATCCTTGAGTTATACTGTCGCGTGTGTGGTTTTGTACCAGAATCCAATTGAATTCCGACCTCTGTTGATGGTACTTACTCAATGCTGTTGACTACTAATGCTTTCTGTAACGACTAGGGCCGCAGAACTGGCACTTAGGTGGAATGACTCGACAGTTGGTTGTTATTGTGAAAATTAGTAGCGATATATAGGTATCGGATAAAAGACGCAGATATATGTACAGAGAAAGGAAGAATAATTCATGTAAGCTAGAGATTTTGCTGTGTTAAATGTGGATAAATTAGCACATTTAAATTGTTAGCGTGTTGGGAGTGTTAGCGGCTCGTAGCACTCGAGCGTGTTGGCAGCGTGTAAAACAATGCTTGAACTCACCTGACCTCAGGCGGAAGATTTTCGTGAATGGTGCAAGATGACCCATTTAGATAATAATTATCTAAATGGGTCATCTTGCACCATTCACGAAAATCCAATTATTGGAGAAATGTTTGAATGAGTTGAAAATATTCCATATTGAGTATATGAACCCAACATGTTTGAGTATTCTGAATAAACTGTGTGATGAGTTGAAGTTTGAATAGTAACTAGTTTACTAGTAACGAAACCTTTGCAAATTAGAAAAAACTTGCGAGTGTTAAACCTTTTCATAGCGAAATATTTGAAAATGAAAAGAACTTGGGCCACGAGTTCAACTTTGAATATGAAATCCAACTGTTGGAGAATATATCTGACGAACCAAATGGCCAATGAACCGGAATGTCATTAAGCAGCATAAGATGCACAAGAAGCTTAATTGCTTTCATACAGGACTGCAATTAGTCTAGACTCTAGACTGTTAGAAATTGGATTTTACCAACTTGAATCCTGTTAGATTATTTCATTTCTTGCAGTGGCGGCGCCAGCTATACAATTTCAGCAGGTCACGTCAGGGTCAAGGGAGTTATTCAGCAGGTCGAAGAAATTAATGTTTAAGTTTGACGCATCAAGCAGCATAACTTCAACATAAGCAGCATAATTTAGTTATGTAAAACGAAGGAAATAATTATTGAACACTTATAGTCCAATTGTTGTAGCATATTCAAATTTGAAACAATTCAGCATTTAATACGTTGAACTTTACTTACTTTACTAATCTTTAAAGGTCAAGAGTAAAATAGGCAGGTCATAAGGCAGGTCAAGAGTAAAATAGGCAGGTCATAAGGCAGGTCAAGAGTAAAATAGGCAGGTCATAAGGCAGGTCAAGAGTAAAATAGGCAGGTCATAAGGCAGGTCAAGAGTAAAATAGGCAGGTCATAAGGCAGGTCAAGAGTAAAATAGGCAGGTCATAAGGCAGGTCAAGAGTAAAATAGGCAGGTCATAAGGCAGGTCAAGAGTAAACTAGGCAGCTTGAATGACCTACCACACGACCCATGGTAGCGCCGCCACTGATTTATTGTCAAAGATTTCACTTTAAAAATTTACCTAATAGGAAAGATATATGTTAAAAGTACCACACAATGAAAAGAAAGTGTTAGAATAAGTAAATATTTGTTCTAACAAAACGTAGTATCTGAGTTTGGTTTTGTTTCACTGATTATATTGACGTTTCTGACAATTCGTTTTCGATCCTTGCAACCGCGTAGGGAAAGGTAGTTCTGTTACTAAATTGTTTTTGTTGTGTTTGTAAATCAGCCAAATGAGCAGAGCACTGCTTAACTTGCCAGGAGTGAAATTATGAGTTTTCATCATTTTCTTTGATGACAAGAATGATGATGAGGAGAAGCAGGAGGTGGAGGAATGATGATGATGTTAAGGGACAACGTTGAACGTAATGATGAGGAAGATGATAGTGATGATTCTTATAATGGTGATGAGGAGGAGGAGGAGGAAGGGATGGAGGTTTATGGTGATGGTGACAGTGAGGTTATGATGATGATTAAGATGCAGAATGGTGAACTTGATCAGAATTTGGCAACACTTCAGACTACGTTTGTACGTCTAGTACGTTAACAAAGCTAGTACCTTGAACTCGGCAATTATGCAACCTGTTATGAGATTGCAATCATGTAGACATAGGAGTGTCCCATGCCAGCTGCTACGACTGGGCAACCTTACATCGGTCGCTGTTGTGGCTTGAGCATAGGGAATGGGTTTCTGATTCCAAACTCTCTGAACCAATTGACTTAGAACTAAAAGAATAATTATATGATTGGAAGATCTCAGAATGGATCATTTGGGTGACTGGTGGCACCCCGCCACACCTAAAATGTGCGTAGTCTGAATATTTATATCGATATAAAGGTTTAGGCGTTGACATATGTAATTGTATTTGAGGTAGTTAGGTAGCTGTTAATTGTATGTGTACTCAATGGTTGCAGCAGGTCTTGTTAATTGTATAGCTAATTACGTGTTTGCCATGTTTATCGGTACGCCTTGAGTGGTGAGTTTACGCGTAGATTTACACACGATCTACCGTTTCTACTTCTACTTCACGGTCGAGCGGTAATTGTACAAAAACTTGCGCTTAGGGCTGGGATTGCTGAGTGTGGTTTGTGCAAAATCAGGTTTGCTTTGTTCTATAATTCAGGGACTTTGGCTGTGTGTGTTTTGCCTGCCAAAGGGGCGATTATCATTTTTCTGGTGATGAAGCCGAATTCCGCCCGTATCTATGTCTCATGACGATGTTGACTGCAGATGTTAAGTACAAAGGGAATGAGTCTTCCTCTGTGCTCCAAGTATAATCGGTCACTGGATTCTTTTGAACATTTTCAAGCAAATTTCTTTAAATGTAGCATAGGCCCGAAGCAAAACCACATTTTTTATGTCGAAATAATCGTGAAATTTAGTAGGAGGCTTTTGGGATGAATTGGTGAGAGAGTAAATGCACAGATGGGACATTTCAAACGTTCTTGGGAGGTGCTACCTACAAATTATTAAAATTATTAAAATTATATGCAAGTGCATATGTATGTAGAATTGTAGATGCATACATGCACACTAGTGAATGCATGATGACTATGTTATTTTATTATGTTTAATTTAGGCTAAACTAGTTCCAGTAGTCTGGTCTTGATGGGAACAAAATTATCAGATTTTTTTTATTAAGATATTTTCAAACTAATAATTAAGATGCCGGATGAAGTATTTAAAACTATGATATACAAATTTTGAAGTGATAAACTTATATAATATTATGAAGCTTGAAAACTTATTATTTTTTTATGTTTTCATGCTAATCAAGTATTTTGACAGTGAGAAAACTCAAAGCTGTGTAGTGTTGGCTGAAACTGTAGGCTATCTATTGCTAGATATTGTTGAAACTGCAAGTCAATATTTTGGAACTAGACAAGTTTTTCAAATAAATATTGGTTGGAAAGAGATACTGTAGTCATCAAACGGATCATAGCATCATAGGAAACCTGAATGGATCTGTTGTAAGCACACAGGAGCTATATAAAGTTTGCCATTACACTACATTTCACTTGGAACACAGAAAAGGCTTTAATTTTCTGATTTTCTTTGCGGAGACATGGTCACTTGGCTTTTGATTTTGCGTGGGACGAATGCTTGATCTAGTGATCTCGATACTTGGTTTTTGAACGTTTGACGAAGTCTTATTTGATCTGGCTTTCGTCTGGATGAATATAACTCAGACTCAACTAAACCTGTGCAAGTTTTCGCAACTTTGAAACAACGTGCCATTCTTTTATGACGGCCTTAAGTGATAATAATGTGATTAACACATACTGTACATTGCACGTTTAATGCTTTCTGAGCAATGTGTTGAAGAGACCGATACGTTTTGACTTGTCTAACGAACTCTTAACTTGTTAAAACCCGGTGAAATTGATTTGATTTGTGCTATGATTTAGTTTGCTCTGGAACCTTGATATAAGCGTATAACCTGGTGGTGCACTTGAGGTAGGAATGATTCCTTGGGTATTAAATTAGGTTTTAAGAGTGCGGGTAGAATAGGAAGATTAGGAATAATAAAAGCTATTGTTATTCTTATTGTTATCGAGAAAGGTCTGTCGCTAAAGAGAGATAATGCGTGCCTCGGATATGAAAAATTATTATACAAATTATTCGGTTTTTCAATCCCAGGAACATATGTTCACTTTGGAATAGAAAATTAAGCTGGGTTAAACACCTTTGGTGTCTCAAAGTTTCTTTTCCATACATCTCTTCTCTTCCTGTGGGTTACCGTGGTCTTGTCAACCTGATCAGCTACTGAAGGGTTTTTTAGGTGCTGAAGCCCACATCAACTTCAACTTTGTACATCTTGGTAGGGTAGATTCTAAAGGCCTTGCCCACTTTTAGAGTTGAATGGTGCTGTCACCCATAGGCACTGGCTATTCACAAGTGATGCGTGAAGGTGCTATGAAATACCCAAACTCGTAACGTTTGTGTGTGGAAAGTTTTTGAACAGATTACGTTCTCTGTGACTGTTACAGTCAGACTGAATACTACAGGTAGGCCATACACTAACTGGTTGTAAATACGTTATCGTAGCCGTCCCAGGACCACAATAGTCTATTCCAACCACAGTTAATATATGTTTTTACTGGACATTAATTTCAAATGTGTCCTTTAACCAAGAGTTGGAAATGCTATTGTAAGGGGCTTGCACTGTGAAAGAGTATTTAATCATACAAAAGAAAACTGTACACCAGTGTACTTTGGTCACAATGGTGTCTATTATTACCAGACGTTACTGTCAAAACTGGCATTACTTTGCTCTACTTTTTGTATGGACTTTATCAAAAACATCAATGGATCAGATAATGTTAAGGCACATAGTGTCTGAACTTGTACTGAAGTGAATGTGATGAGATGTGAATGAATGTGGCCAATATGTTCTTTGCCTAATCAATGAGTACATGCAGTTTGTTGTCTTGGTCAAAGAATTAGACAAGTCCATTTTAAGGCTTTGAGAAAAAATATGGAAAATAAAAACCCAACGGAGGGAAACTGGCCGCACTGTAAGCTCTGATGCTCGGTTTAAATAAGAATCTTCCACGTAGGGAGATGCATTATATCGAGGTTCTGGTGTATAGACCGATGTGTAGATTAATAGAACCTAAAGTTGTGATTGGTAACTGGTTTCAATGGACTGTGAGTTGTTGATAGTACGGTGTTGATTTTGTGGGAAGATATTGGTCATGAAATGTTGGACATATATGCAGGTGAAATGATTTATTAAAGGAATTATTATTATTGTCACTTTTAATTTGGTTCTTGTTATGGCTTGTTGCAGTACAGTGATTTATTACAACCATTATTCTAAATTATTATTATTATTATTATTATTATTATTATTTTTTTTTTTTTGCCCCAAGGTAAAAAAGATCCCTCAGGGACTTTAAGATTACTAAAACAGTTAAGAGTCTGGAACGGCTATTATTATTATTATTGTTACTTTTAATTTGGTTCTTGTTATGGCTTGTTGCAGTGGAGTGATTTATTACAAGCATTAGTCTAAATTATTATTTTTTTTTGCCCCAAGGTACATATGAGCCCTCGGGGACTTAAATATTAATTAAAATAAGTAAATCATCTGGAACGGCCTCTATTTATTATTATTATTATTATTATTATTATTATTATTATTATTATTATTCGTTCACAGTTATTATTATGAAGAATCATTATTATTATTATTTTTGACTGGATTTATGTGTTTGAGAGGTATGTGTGTCGTAGACGAATAAAACTGTGTGGCTGAAGAAGGTCTGTCACAATTCTGGACAAACCCCTCTGATTTGACATAGTACGATAGTGATCGTGAACAGATGGTGCCCTGAATTAGAGCTTAAAAGTAACACTTTGAGATTTGAAGTTTACACTTGCAAGTACACCTGGTAGTAATAAAAACAGCATGCACAATACAATGGGCAGCAGAAGATGCCACATTCTGACCCGTCGTCCGTTTGAGGCTAACCGGTGAAGCCGCCTCAGTGCGTGGTTCCGCACACCGACTGGCCCTCCCCAGGTTGACGGTTTACAATTATTTTATCATCGTTCGTTTTGTTGTTGTGTTATCCAATATTTCAGGTAATTTCATATGGATGTAGTTTTAAGAACTTTGCTACAACAAACAATACAAGCATTGTTTGGATCACCGGCCACGTAATTATTCATATTAAATTGTAAAATAATTGTAATTACGGTTACTGAGAGATGTACAAGTGGTTAATGTAAGCTGTGGTGTAAATTCTGAGTTCAGAGGTTAAAATGCCCACCATGGCAGAAATGTTTTCCAAGATATCAGTGTGACCAGTGTCCCTACAGCAATCGGCAGCACTAAATATATACACTGCCGTAAACTATCTTTGGGACGATCCAGGCGTCATAAATAAAGAAAATACTTACTTACTCATTTACTTAAAAAGGGCAGAACAGCCATCTATGTACGCCAGGGCTAAGAAACACTGTCACCAACACATGGTTCTCAGATTTAGTACAATGGGACTGTTCATCTTCTCGTAAGATTATTATTACATTTATTGTTGCTGCTCGTAATAATAACATTTTGATGCTTTTGTTCGTCTGCTTGTGTGTGCGTGCGTGCTTGTGTGTATCGATGGTTTCCCATTGTAGTAACTTACTTAGTACTTAGTCCTTTCGTCAGTCTACAGATTTATATAGCACCACTTCAAGAGAGATTCGTCAGAAGCGCTCCTGACGACCTGACCTAACACACGGAAACCACGATCGAACAAAATGGTCAAATGCAACGCTTATTTTGTTTCTGTTGCTACGGTTGTTGCCTGGGTTGGCGGCAACCGCACCGCAGCATACTCCTTCTCTATCCTGACTTGGAACAGCTAAGATTTCCTATCAACGTAGTCTAAGATGGAGTCGCATTTGTAACGGATAGTCCTTGACTCCTCGTGATGTATTCCTAACTTTCAGTAATTCTTTTAAAACTCCTGTTTTGTATCGAATGCGAGAAGTTATGGCAATTATGTATGTATTTATCGACATTTAGCATCATAATAGGCTAGTGCAGAGAGCGCCTCTTGTTTGTGTTGCAGTTTGAGCAGCACTATATAAATGATTGGAATTATTTGTTCTTGATGTGTCTGTTCGAAACCAAGCCAATGACAACCCACTGCAGGCTGTTCTTTGCGAATATTACATGGCAAATGGCAAAGTGGTGGAAATGTTTGTTAAGGTGATTGGCAAGTGGTAGTATTTATTCTGCACTAATTGACAACTGGCGAGCCTGCATTTGGCAGCTGAGATTAAGGGATTGAGGTTTGATTTAGTTTAACTTTAGTGAATTTAGAGTGTAATAGTTGAAGTTTAATGGTTATACATGATTTAACATTTGATGCATAAATTAGTAAATTACGTGTCTAAGAAAAGTTGAGGTTCAGTGAAATAATATAGTTGATGATAAGGATACTTAATTTGTTTACTAATTCGGTTTAAGAAGATTGAGGATTTAATTGACATAATAGTTTGATAAATGTTAGCTTATAAGGGGTTGAACAGTTGACAAAACAGCTATGATTTTAAGAAACAAATTGAGCCATAAGTACATATCTAACAGTTGGGATATATTTAATGTGGATAAAGAAGATAAAACTTTTGGTTGCAAAATCAAATTTTAATTTTACATTGATAGAAGGCTTTAGTTGTGACGAATTTAAGCTGTTTTGTATTTGGTGGTTTTATGAGTTCTATATGATGCAGATTTGATAATGGGATGTGATCAAGCGAGAGCCGCGAGAAACCAAGTTTTAGGAGATAAAGGATTTTGTAAACAGGGCATTCGTAATCTAGATACTATGGGACCTCCTTATACAACACCGAAGTCACACAAAATAGTGTACATTAGTTAGGTTGCATTAATATGTCTGCTTTGATTTGCATTGGGATGCCTGGGCCATGTTAATCAGTATTTGTGTAATAACAAGGTGTGTTATAAGGGAGGTCCCAGTGTATTGAATTAACATTGTAGAGGATTTGTGATAACACTGCATAAGCTGGAAGTGTGGCTTATAATGAAACTGTTGCAGAATTTACTGAGTTATATGTAAATTTGCTGAATGGAATTGAACGTGTAATGAAGTTGAACGCGTAATGAAGTTGAACGTGTGAGTGAAATTGAACGAGTAAGGAGATTGAATGTGTAATGTCAGTTGGTTTGTGTTGCAAAGTTGAATGTGTAACGGAATGGAATGTGTAACGGGTTTAGTGTGTTGCGGAATTGAATATGAAACATGTGGAACGGAATTGAGTGTGTGGCGGAAATTAATGCGTGTAAGCAGAACTTGCTGACTTGTTCATACATTCTCTGGACTGAACTTGATACTTGACAGACAGTGTTTAATCTAGACGTCTTTTGGGGGGGAAATTTCCCCCCCCAGAATTGAAGTTTCCCCCCCCAGAACTCGGCAATATTGTAAGGCAGAGACCTTTTTGGGGGAAATTCCCCCCCCCCCCCCCCCCGAGAAACCTTGTTTCCCTCCCCAGAACAGGGGGACTAGATTACACACTGCTTGACAGAATCTTTGTAAATACAGTACACAATGATAAATCCACTTGACTTTTGTTGTTGATTTGCTTGTGTAAGATTTGCCTTAGAAGTAGCGTAGTAGGCCTAGGCCTATGTCGTGCAGAACACCTGTGTGCTTGTTCGGCAAAATATCCCATTGGGAAAATCTCCCACTGCAACCCGTTCTTCCTCTACCTTCCATGCCTTTACTGCTATTCTCCAGTTACTCTACGGACATCGGTGCGTACGCCCGCTTCCTTTCGCTCTTGTTTCAGTTTCCAATTGACCAGTCAGTAGCTGCGACCGTGTTCTGCCATATTTCAAAAGTTCCAACGATACATACACTAGATGGCGCTCTGGCGTGGACATGTCTACCGATGGACATTACCTAGCTTTGTCAAAACCGTAGTGGTTAGGGGCCATCCATATATTACGTACGCAAAAATCCGGGAAAATTGGACCCCTTCCCCTGTTCGCAGGCGTACTTTCTTCCACACCCCCCCCCCCGCGTACGTACACTTGACGCAACACCCTCCCCCCCGAAGCTGCAGAGTGTCTCGAAAGTCTGCACTTTAGGCCAGATTGATGGATGAGTAAGGGCCAATATAGACAAATTATAGGTGTCTCGTTCACAGCACAGAATAACTGCACATGGCTTTTATATAATGTAATAAAATGCCATCGGACAATACAGAGTTATAAATAGGCTAATGTGGACGTCATAATTAGAAATTTATTTTGCGTACGTACACTTTTGCGGGTCATGGTGTACAAGGAACTGGAGGGTGATGTCTTGCGCCCAGTTGAACAACCTTCGACTCAACCAGGCGAGGTCCAGGGAGATGGTCGCTCGGACGCAGATGTGCTGACCCTCCTACGTTGCGTCAGGGCGTGCATACAGTGACCTCGATGAATATCCTGGGAGTCACCTTCCAGTCAAAAAGTAGGGTATGGGTACCTATCGTATCTCCCGAATATTGCGCCTAGGGGTACACGTGATTTGCGTTGCAAGCAGACCATTAATTTTTCAAATCGTTAAGGGCGCGTGCTATTACTACGCTAGGAGACGATAATACGTCTAGCAAAGATTATCTTGGACGTAGGCCTATAGTAGAAGAAATACATAGTAGCATGGGCGGCGATCATGGGGGACGGGGGGGACATGTCCCCCACCTTTAAGAGTGGGGGGACACACCATATACATATTTGTCCCCCCACACTTTTTGAAGAAACCCCCCAAAAAGGCGAAGAAATGTAATTGTGCGTGAGGGTTTTCACTGCCTTTTTGACCAGATGAGGTAAAAACTCAATTTTTGAGCAGAAGTGTCCCCCGAAAATTCAAAGAAAGAAGAAGAAATTGGTTTTAAAAAGTGTTAATATTATTTGGGGAAGAATTTTAAAAGAAAGGTAATAAACGTTGTAGACGAATTTCTAAGAAAGGACATTATGACATTGTTGTTGGGAGTGGAAGACCCGAAGAAAGTAGTAAAAAGAGGTGAATGACTAAAAAATGCAGAAAAAGTCTACGGACCAAAAATTTTGTGTTTGTTGACTGTTAAAAAAAGTTGTAAAAGAGGTGAAAGACTATAAAAAAGGTCATCAACTTTGATGAATTGGAAATTTTTTGGATATGAATTTGTAGTAAGAAATTTTTTTGGGGAGAATAAAATTATCTTCGGTGACCATGACCGACTTTGTCCCCCCCCACCTCTCAGACAAGATCGCCGCCACTGCATAGTAGGCCAGAATGTGCCATGGCCGGTAAGTTACTTACTTACTTGAAGAATAAAACGACAATATACTTATGACGTACAATCGTATATACAATATAGACGTCATTTGCGATTATTGCTCAGATGCAGTGTTGCCAGAGCTGGGGATTTTTCCCTAGATCTGGGGATTTAGGCCTTCGTCTGGGGATCTGGGGATTTTTTGGACAAATCTGGGGAAATTTGACTATTTTGGTCATTTGCATTGAAAATGTATGTATTTTGTGAGCACTGAGCATTAAAAACTATGTTTCTCTTGTTTTCTGCCCTGTCTCCAAGACATAATTGCTAAAGCGAAGATATTGTTGACGGCTTTCATGGCAGAGCATAATACCAAAGATCTTAGAGTCGTAGACTCTAAGATCTTTGATAATACTGCGTTATTGCAAACTAATCATTTGATTGAATGTTGTAAGCAAAATTGTTTCCAGACAGCATAATTGCTGAAAAATGTAACTGAAGCGCAATGCTGACTATGTGATGCAGTACAGCGTTGCCCACTTTGAGTGGCTTGAAGTAATACACAAATTTCTGTCATTCATTTGCACTTTAAGTTTCTGCAAGTGCTGTCCGCAACCGCCTACCATCTTAGCTTGAAATTTTCATAAGGAATGCCTGCTTCTATTTGTCGCATAGTAGTAAAAGAAATCTCCAGTTCCAGTTAATACAAAATGTAGGCCTAGTTCAGGCCCAGAAACATAAGGTTTTGAGTTTTGTGAAACACGCTGGCTGTTCCGTGAAGCAGTCATATGATCTTGATGAAACAGAAGTTGTCATTGATTTGTCGACTTGGAAGCCGACTCCCGACAACTTTGAGTTTTGACAAGTGAAATTTTCAAAAATAACAAGTCAGAATTTTTGTTTCCACTGATTTGAGGAATATTTTGTTACTAATGTAACTGTAAGTAAGTATTTTACTGTTAAATAGTGTTAAAATATCTCAAATCTATCAACGGAGTGTTAAAGAAATTGTGTTTGTATAATCTGGGGATTTCTAGGGATTTTTTGGACCGAATTCTGGGGAAATCTGAAAAACCTCACTGGCAACACTGCTCAGATGACGTCATAAACATCTGATAGCTCGCCTTGGAAGAGATCAGACGAGACATTTCCAACAGAAATTTACCGAAAATGTCATTTAAAAAATCGAAATTCGACGAAAAACTTCCTTTTTTTGAAGACGCAAATCGACAAAGACTCGATGGTGCGAAGAAATTGTCATTTCGACCAGAAATCATCGAGAACGTTGAGCATAAAAATGTTCAAATTCCATCGAAGTTCGACCTGGGACTAATATTAGTCTCAGGTTCGACTAAGAATTGTTAAATCCAGGAATCGCAAAGCGATGAATAACTGACTTATCAACACGAATTAAAACCTCGAACAGAACATCAAAGCAGGCAGAAGTCGAAATTAAACGTAAGAATTGAAAATTTCATTTAATAACAAATTGAATAAGGTATATATAGGATAGGCCTGGGACTAATATGGTCCCAGGATAGGCCTAGGTAAAAGGTCTAATTATCTAATATAACTTTTCTAGCGCCGTTTTCATGATGCACAGAGCACCAGATGATGGTTGCTTCTAAGGAAAATCCAGTGATGGGCAATAGTTAACTGAAAAGTTGCTAACTGTTAGTTTAACTAAAAGTTTTTAGTTAAGGATGAAGTTTAACTAAAAAAATTAGTTTAGTTAAAACCATAGTTTAACTAAACATTTTTAGTTGCTAACTAAAAAGTTTAACTAAAAAAATCACCAATATGCACTATTTTTCCACAATGAACATTGAACACTGTCAGCAAAAAACATTTAACACTGCATGGTTTTAGCATTAAAAGCCTGTGTTTTCAAATTCATATGTGTATGACGTAGCTAAGTGTAGAATAATAATGATCGAAAATCTCTACACAGGAATTGCGTTTGGCTGGTGCACAGGTCCTCCGATTCCATGTTCACTGACTGCTGCTCAGGAACCAGACGAAATGAATGGACCTTCAGCAGCAGCAACTACAGCATCGTCACCAGAGGATCAAGAGTTAACTATTCATCTGCCAGATGGCAGCACTGCTCTGAAACTGTGTTCTAGGTAGGTGGCTTTTAAGTAATTCATCTTGTTTCTTTGCTTCTCATTTCATTTTTCCCTTTACACAACAGCTACAGTTGCAGTGGCAATGATAGCAGATAGCACGTAGTCAAAAAAGAGTTTCAATCTTATTGGGAAATTTTAAGGGAATCTCTTAAGTTTTAAATTACTACCAAAGGATGATTAACTTTAAAATATCCCAAGGAATAGCTGCCAATATGCTAAACTTGATGAAGTGCACCATGTAAAGTTTGTGTTAAATTTACATTTAAATTTACATTTGCCTTACTTTACCTGTTTGCAGATTAAAAATAACTTGCCTGTATAATTATGACCCTCAGCTGAACTGAGATTAGAAATTAACTGATTGGGTGACACACTGATGTTGAATTAATCTTAAGTCGATTTTCTAAATTTTATGTCAATTTAAAATTGGTGAATTGATGGCATTTGTGATGGTATTATTGTGGTGTGATTTTGTTGATGGTAGGAGCCTGCAACATCTGTTCAGATCTGAGAGCATACAACGCAAAGCAGATGAACACAGAACCTCTGCCATTGACAATCATACGAGGGTTTCTGTAGAAGGTCCAGCCATCGGTCATGAACCACTTCTATTATGCCAAAGAGGCAGAAGAAACGACCAAAAGCGAAAAAAATAAAATAAAATAAAAAAAGACATGGATTTCAGATCTGCTCAGATCTGAAAGCATACAGTGCAAAGCAGACGAACACAGAATCTCTGCCGCTGACAATCACACAAAGAAAGTCCAGTCAGCGATCATGGTCCCAAAGATCCAGCCACTAGTTCATATGGTGCTTCAAAGGATCCAAACATAATTCTAGCAATAGATCTTACTTCAAAAGATCCACCAACTTCAAATTCAGCCAAAAGTCATGCCTCAAAGGATCAAGCTTCAAAGGATCCGACTGCAAGTACAACAAAAGATCCTTCCTCCAACAGCCCAGCTCAAAGTTCAACCAAAATCTTCCCTCGGTCCAATCAAACGACTGACTCTTTAAGTCTCATTTCAAGTCCGGAAAAACCAAACAAAAATAAAAAAAACAGGTATCTTTCATTTCCATGCAACGCAAAGCAGATGAGCACAAAACCTCCGCCGCTGACAATCGCATAAAGGTTTCTATATAAAGTTCAGCCAAAAGTCATGCTTAAAAGATTGAGCCTCAAAGGATCCAACTGCAAGTGCAACAAAAGGTCCTTCCTCCAAAAGCCCAGCTCAAAGTTCAACAAAAAAGCTTGCCTCAGACAGTCCAATCAAACAGACTGATTCTTTAAGTCCCATTTCAAGTCCGGAGAATGAACTCCACGGAGGTAAACTGTTCTCTTCTCCTGGTCATTTGTTTAAGATATTCTTATATTAAAATTTTTAAGATCTTGGAATGTCACAGTCTTTTGATTTGGCCAGGCTGTGCGATAAGATGTGTTTAGATTCACAAGAATTTAAACTACTGGACGGACTGATAAAAAGCCAGAGTGTTAGTAATCATTGTAAATTTTGAACTGAACAGTGTTATTAATTTTTTTCAAATTACTGGTTTTACGGATGTGCTTTTATATGCCTATGTAACATACAATGAAAGCTTAGAAATAATTTAGACTGAGAAATACCAGTGATCAATGATCATGTAACTTCTGCCATTTTTTTAGCATGAAGTTAAAACTAAGCATTAAAGTTCATGTAGAATAAACCACATTATGCTGTAACTATTACTTTCCATTTATCTCATATTTATGTTTACATGGCAAATGTAAACAGCTAAAACTCCAGTGAACACATTTACTTCACTGCCCATCAACATCACTTGTCATTTGGTAAAATAAGTTAGAGTGAGAACATGACATTACATGTATTAGGCCAAAAAAAATAATGGTGTGTTTCCGGTAACGGAGTTTTAAAAAAGTGGGTAGGTAGGTAGGAAAATACTTTTTTTTAAAATATTTTTATACAATGCCATTTCATAGCGACCGTATCACCTTTTTTTTTCTTACGTTTTGAGAACAAGAAGATGTCACTAAATAAACACCTTCCTAAAAACAGTTCCATGTTCTTTAAACTTATTTGTCAGTAAATTAAATTTAAAAAATGTTTTCTTTATATATGCTAGAAAGCTAATATTTTCACAAGTGTAGTTCATTGATATCGTTTTCTGGCAGCCATCAACGATAGTCTAACGTATGTTGCGTGTGTATGTATATATGATGTATGTATGTATTTTGTGTGCATTTATATATGTATTAATGTATATGTGCATGTATGCATTTATGTATGTATGTATGTTGTATGTATGTATGTATGTTGTATGTATATATGCATGTATATATGTATCATGTATGTATTTATATGTGTATTAGTGTATATGTGTATGTATGCATTTATGTATGCATGGATGTATGTTGTATGTATGTATGTATATAAGTATGTATATATGTATGCATGTATGTATGCATGTATGTTTGTATATGTGCATTTATATGTGTATTAATGTATATGTGTATGTATGCACATGTAGAATGTATGTTGTACATGTATGTTGTATGTATATTGTATGTATGTTGTATGCATATTGTATGTATGTTGTATGTATGTTGTATGTATGTGTGTATGTTGAATGTATGTGTATGTATGTATGTATGTATGTATGTATGTATGAAAGTATGTATGTATACGATCATTTGTGTATTAATGTATATGTGTATGTATGCATTCATGTATGCATGTATGTATGTTGTATGTATGCATGTATGTATGCATGTATGTATGTGTGCATTTCTATGTGTATTAATGTATATGTGCATGTATGCATTTATGTATGTATGCATTTATGTATGCATGTATCTATGTTGTATGTATGAATGTATGTATGTATGCATATATGCATACATGTATGTATGCATACATGTATGTATGCGTACATGTATGTATGTATGTTGTATGTATGTATATTGTATGTATGTATACTCCGGTGGGCTCCCAGAATAGCGGACCCCCGAATAGAGGGCCGGCACCGAGCCGCCGCCATTGCGACCATAGGCAGGGCTGGTTGCTTAGGAGGCTGAGGCTGACCTTGAGGCTGGTTGCTATAAAGGAAACTTTACTCATAGCCTACTATGATACGTACGATAATATTATTAATCGTAGATGTTGATAATACATTGAATACGACGACGATTGGATTTGGTTAATAACCCTGGCGCATTACCGTGGGAAAATCGCCGACTTTCGGGTCTATTATCTCCGCAACCCTCCCACATTTGTAAAAGCTGACCATGGGAAACTGTGCCCATTTTTTGCTCTTATTATCCTTAGACCTGAGTCCTTCCCGTGCAGGTCTGCACATCGGGCGACGCATCTCGTTGCTCTAATTAACGGTGCTCTTATTTACATTGCAAGACCGCTGGTTTCCCACGGTCTGTAATGTCGCAATTCTGCACCTCTGGCACAGAAAGTGAGGTTTCAGTTGTCGGAAAGCTGCAACTCTGACACGAAATGAGTTACTAAAAAATTTTTTTCCCAAAATTATCCGAGTCGCGCCAAAAAAGTGACTCGGTCGCGTTACCGGAAACACACCATTATTTTTTTGGGCCTTACTATATGGGGCTCATAATGTCCTACATAAAGGTTTTGATGTCCCATCGGTTGATGCCTTGTGCATTACATGCCAGTGCGATAGAAGTTACTAATTAATAATAATAATAATAATAATAATAATAATAATAATAATAATAATAATAATAATTAATAATAATAATAATAATAATAATAATAATAATAATAATAATAATAATAATAATAATAATAATAATAATAATAATAATAATAATAATAATAATTAATAATAATAATAATATAGGCCCTTATGAAACGATGCTATATAAATTTTCAATTATAATTATATCAGTACTTAATTGCTTGTATATATGTATGTATGTTTGTTTTCTTGTATCAAGCCACTTAATATAGCACCTTTTAAGTCGGCTACTTCACAAAGGCGCTGCACGAATGACTATCTTACTCATCTAGATTTTAAAGTGCATTTTAATACATTTTTAAGTTGTTTACTGAACAGAGCTAAACGCAACAGCACGTATGTAAAGCTGAAGACTGTTCCTAGAGGAAGATCCTAGTCATGATAAGAAACAATAAGCTTGAGTTTACATGTGTATGGATGCGAGGCACCTGCATATCTCCCTATGCAGATGAGCGCAACGATCGCAGACCTAGTCAACTTAAGACTGGAACGTAAAACTTCTTGAGGTTTGTCAGTGTGATGCCGACCAACAGGGCGCGCCCCAGAAAAAATACTTGAATTTTTCTTTCATTTCATGTTACTATTTTGTCATAATGTGTAATAATAATAACCTTCATTATTTTACTGTGTTTCGATAGGTGCCTTTGGATTTTCTGGCCGCAAGATTCCTGCTTGAGAAGGATAGAAGGATGGTTGCTTTGTGGCTCTGTATTGTCGGGATTGGTGTTCGATTTGTGCTTGGTTTTGGTTTTTTATTTGTCTTTAGTTTTTTTGTAGTGTATTTGTATATT
Organism: Allolobophora icterica; assembly: GCA_963556255.1. Taxonomy (NCBI): domain Eukaryota; kingdom Metazoa; phylum Annelida; class Clitellata; order Crassiclitellata; family Lumbricidae; genus Allolobophora; species Allolobophora icterica. The sequence continues at coordinate 19,869,813 of OY744612.1, read as the reverse complement.
TTTTTATAAGTATTTAGATTTTTGTATTTGTGTTTAGTTTAGTGACAAAATAAGCAACAACTCAAACAACAAATGACAAAGTAAACGCAAAAGTAAATGACAAAACAGACACGAAAGCAAACAACAAACGACAAAGTAACAAAATAGACAACAAAGCAATCAAGACAAAATAATCAAAAACTACACCCCTGCTGAGCCTCTGGCGTGGCTTAATCTCCCGTAAGCTCGTGAAGGCAGGGGGCCCCTGGCGCGGCTTAGAATCCCGTAAGCCCGTTGTGTAGTTTTTGTGTTTTTGTCTTGTTTGTTTTGTTGTTTATTTTGTTACTTTGTCGTTTGTTGTTTGCTTTCATGTCTGTTTTGTTGTTTACTTTTATGTTTACTTTGTTGTTTGTTGTTTGAGTTGTTGCTTGTTTTGTTGTTAAACTGAATACAAATGCAAAATCTAAATGCTTTGTAGTGTTAGTTTGTTTTTATTTGTCGTGTGTTTGTGTTTTTTTTGGTGTCATGTGCTTTTATTTTGTCGTGGGTTGTTGGTTAAATTTTGTTGTTTATTTTGTCGTTGGTTTTGCCGAGGGATTAGAAGGAGGCTCATATACAGTAGGTCAGACGGGAAGAGTTAGTGTGGAATCCAAGGACGTTCTATATAAAGGACAGGAAACTCCTTATGTAACGCCGTTGGACAAGTTATCTCGTCCATGGAGCGACAAAGGCATATAAAAACGTCGTGTTTACATAACAAATGCATTGCGGGTTCTATGAAGACAATCAACGAATAATTATTTTTGAGCAATAAACAATTACTTGTATATAATAAAACATCATATTTAATATGTACTGTAGTGTCTTACAATTTGTATACATTTTATTTAATTTTAAAGGTAATTTTGCATAACTTTGCAGTGCACAGCCATGCTGCAGTGGAGTGAGTGGACCACATTATGTCAACAAATCTTTTGACATGACCTAGATGGACGAGAATTAAGGTTATAAGAAAGCGTACGAGCAGATCATACGTGTGTGTGTGTGTGTGTGTGTGTGTGTGTGTGTGTGTGTGTGTGTGTGTGTGTGTGTGTGTGTGTGTGTGTGTGTGTGTGTGTGTGTGTGTGTGTGTGTGTGTGTGTGTGTGTGTGTGTGTGTGTGTGTGTGTGTGTGTGTGTGTGTGTGTGTGTGTGTGTGTGTGTGTGTGTGTGTGTGTGTGTGTGTGTGTGTGTGTGTGTGTGTGTGTCGGATGTTGATTACTGTTACCATCTGATGGCAAGTGTTCCGACTTCTTAGTCAGGGCTAATAGGCCTAGTCAGTTATTAACTCTGCTGCCAGCCTGATCTAGCGGCTTTGCCACGTGAATGTATTAATCTGTGATATCCATAGGGGGCCGTCCACATATTACGTACGCACTGAAGGGGGAGGGGGGTCGGATTTTGGCGATTTTGCGTACGGGTGCGAACGGGGGGAGACGGGGGGTCGAAAAGTGTACGTACGCAAAATAAATTTCTAATTATGACGTCCACATTAGCCTATTTATAACTCTGTATTGTCCTATAGTCGTCCGATGGCATTTTATTACATTATATAAAAGCCATGTGCAGTTATTCTGTGCTGTGAACGAGACACCTATAATTTGTCTATATTGGCCCTCACTCATCCTTCAATCTGGCCTAAAGTGCAGACTGTCGAGACACTTTCTGCAGCTGGTCTTCGGGGGGGGGTGCGTCAAGTGTACGTACGCGGGGCGGGGGTGGTGAAGAAAGTACGCTTCCGAACAGGGGGGAGGGGGTCCAATTTGCCCGGATTTTTGCGTACGTAATATATGGATGGCCCTAGCCTGATCTACAGGCTACATATGGAGAACTTTTAGAGTTCGTAAACTTTGCCCATTTACATGTCATCATACACGGCACTGACTGGCCTTCTCATTATGAGACTATCATCAACTTACATAATAACCGTTGTACGTCTGTCTGTCTGTCTGTCTGTCTGTCTGTCCCGTAAACAAACACTATTGTGACGTCACTATACTGCCGCCTTGGCGACGGTTGTCTTGACGGTTGTCTTGACGACGGCTATAGGCCTATAATATGACGTTATTGTTATCACTGCAAAATAATAATTGTTTTTTATATACCGTGATTTTTCACGGGTTTACAGCTAGTAGATATATAACAGATTACTAGTATCCATTCAAGTGGAATATAACAAAACCAGTGTTGATATCAGCTACAGTCCTCGTAATAGGAGTCAATAGCATGTCCCATAGTCCTCCACAAGGTTTGGCAAATGTTCTTGTATACATAGTCTCTGGGTGACTGCTTGGAACAGTTTTCCTGACCACTGAAGAACGCAACATCTTTTGAGAGTTTCAGATCATGTGTCAAGTGTCAACAAATATTTAGGTAAAATTAACTTCATTATTACATGTCTTTATGGCCTTTCCTCAAAAACCTGTCTTGGGGTTGCAGTACCTTATGGCTGAAGTGCAAGCACTATAAGTGTAAACCAAACCAACAACACGGAATACATTTTAACCATCCCAAAGTGCATGTTAGTAATTTAATGACCCAGATAGATGAAGAGCCAAGTGGCCCATATGGGGTGGCATTCTGTGTGTAGTTGCCATCCAAGTAATCATAATCTCCAAACGTCTATAGCGCCACTCAAAGGCCAAGCGCAGGGCACCAGCCTATTCACGCCATAATAGCCATGTTAAGTGTTGTTCAACTTCCCTGCACTTTACCAGCATCAGTGTCTAAATATACGATGGTTTTTGAGATCGTGTGGTAATGACTGATAACTGATGATAACTTTATTTTCTTCTTCACTCAACTAAGAATTTTAGTTTCTTTATTCAACAAAGTACATTTAATGAAATAAACACAGGCACATTAGTTATTAACATTTCATATAATTTATACCTGGAACACATAAAAATCAGTACGGAAAAAGTTGTCTAGAGCTCTCACTGACTGAATCATAAATACTTATAGAATAATGTTCAGGGTCAATGCTGAAGTGTACATGTGGGGCGTGGTGGCTCAGTGGTAAGGTCGGCGTCTTGTGACCGGAGGGTTGCAGGTTCGAATCCCACTCTAGCCGCTGCGTACGGACCTTGGGCAAGTCCTTCACTCGCAATTGCTCGTGGCGCTTCGGCGTGAAAATTCCGGCACAGTATCAAATGCTGTAGTCGGGAGCGCCTCTGAGTAGTAGTAGGCTTTGAGAGGCGCTATAGAAATATCCGGAATAAATAAAAAAATAAATAGACGTAACATACATGTACATGCAATAAATTTAAATCTTCTGTTTTTAAACAGTTAATAAAATGAAAATGACCTACTAAAGAAATGTCACAGAATCTGCCTTGTTTTAAGAAAAAACAGGTTCCATATTCATTCCTTGAAGTCATAATTGTAACGATCATTCATTTGGTAAATAAAAGCATTGACAAAGGAATCTAAGCAGTAGATGATGTGTGGTAGATAGACTGCCATACGCTTGTCTCCATTCATCCACCGCCCACCTCTTGCCTTCTTGAGGGATGAAATTTCTGTCGTCTTTGTTCGGCAGAACAAAATCATGTGGTCTCTGACGAAGATTATAGTGTCGTCGAATAGTGGGTTGGAAGATTGAGTGAAGCACATGGGACTCATTCCAGGGCACCGAGAGACTGAGCAAGCGCCCAGAATCTGACGGACGTGGGTAGATACACGTAGATCGTCAGTTATAGTGACTCCCAGGATATTCATCGAGGGCACTGTATGCACGCCCTGACGCAACGTAGGAGGGTCAGCACATCTGCGTCCGAGCGACCAACATCTCCCTGGACCTCGCCTGGTAGAGTCGAAGGTTGTTCGACTGGGCGCAAGACATCACCCTCCAGTTCCTTGTACACCATGACCCGCATCGAAGCCCCGATGAGCAAGTACATATCGTCTGCATACTTAACCATTTTGTTCTCCATGTGTACTGGGAGGTGGTCACTGATGACGAATATGGATGATCCAACCCCCAACCTCTGAAGCACGCCACCACTAATGGAGGCAACCGCAGACAGCGAACTCTCGAACCTTGTAACGTGCTTTCTGTCTTTCCGAAAGTTTACCAGCCAATTACAGATCTATGTTTAAGCGTTCTGTCAGTTGATAAGAGGGGAGGTCAACTCCCCAAAAGAGCAGGTCATCACTAATGCGTGATAAAAATCATGTGCCCTCGACTCGCATTCCTACGACCATCGTTAAGTAAATTCTTCTGGGACGTTCCACCTTTCGTCAACTACGTGTCTAACGTAGTAACGCCTCATTCAATGGACTGCTATCGAGGAAGCCAGACTCGTCATACTGAGGGTGAGAATTGTCGGGGGATCGGAGGTGTTCAACCCCACAGTATTTCTTCGGACTTCCACAGTTAAGTCTTCATTGCACGCACCAGAGGGTCGTTTCCAACCTTTCGGTTGTACTAGTGGTAGCAACCGTAGCATGTATGGTAATGGTTTATTGTGAGAGTTGTGACCATGTGAATCGTATACTAATAAATTTGGTGATATCATCACTTTAAGGAGTTTAAGCTTTTTATTGCATTTTTGAATTTTCTCAGTTTGCAAAATACAGATAAAATATTCAACTCCACGTGTATCAAACTCCTCAAAGTCTAACATCCCCCAGTCTTTTTTTCTACAATTCTCACACTGGTCATACCGAGACTCAAGAAAGCTAACGCAAACCCGCCTGACAGTGATGGCCACAGACGTATATCTAAACTTCATATCCGACGTGTTGGAGAGGCTATAGCTATAATAAGGGCAGTTGGGTGCTTTCCTGCATAAGAAACTTCTAACCAGCCAGCGATTTGCTTGTCGACAAGGCCATTCAACCGAGTCCTCTGCTTTGCATTAAACACTCGCGACATTCTGATGGCAGTTGATATGGGTGAAGCTATAGTCTTAATGACCTCTCAGCGGCTTTCGACAGTGTCGATCAATGATCATGACTTCTTACTCGACAAGTTGTCAATAGTGTTTGGCATCAGAATGTTTTGGATCAGAAGCTTCCAACAGGACCTTCCACTGACAGGCTCTCAGTGGCTTGTGGTTACTTCCTGCGTTGTCACCTGCGAGTTTTGGCAAAGGTCATCCATGAAGGACGTCCGCAATGAGGGGGAGGGAGGGGTCATTCAAATGCGGACAAAGGGGAGGGGTTTTGACCAGTGAAGACTTCACGTCCGCGTCTAAATGTCTAAATTTAATTGCTTTTAAACACCTTGTTTCAACCTTCCCCGAGAGACGAAAAGGTCAGTGAGGTGATTGCCTAAAACTCCATGTCGTGTACTAGAACTTTAATACACTGTGGGCTTGAAAACTGACAGGAATAACATGGTCGTTGAAATATTTTAAATAAGATAGAACTGGTAGCTTATTAATTACGTGAGTCACAATGTTGGTTTCTTCGTTCATTGGCTTTGGCGTGCGGACGTCCGCAAAGGGGGAGGGTAAGGTTAAATGCGGACAAACGCGGACAAGGGGGAGGGACGGTCCAAAGTAGGTCATATTTTGCGGACATCCTTTATGGGTGACCCCTTCAGACCGTATATACTCTCGATGGGAGGATGGTGCAGCGATAGAAAGAGGGCTAATCGCCCTTACAGGCCGAGGCTAAGAAGAGTGAAGCCGCTAAATCTTCATACCTATGGTTGCCTGCTGGGACTGGCTTAATTCACTACGCTGTCTTCTAAACAGCCATGTTTTATACCCTATAAGATTTTTAATTGCGCAATACAAATACCATATAAATACTTTGGATCTGATTCAGCATTCAGTTCAGGGGTCAACCGGCCAGTAATTCATTCATATATTCATTCATTCATTCATTCATATATTCAGTCAGTCATTCATTCATATCTTAAGTCAGTCATTCATTCATATATTCAGTCAGTCATTCATTCATATATTCAGTCAGTCCATGAGATTTGTCAGACAGACAAATAAGTAAGTAAGTAAGTATATCCTTTATTAATCCAACTGCTAACCGCATTTTGGTTTACACATGTATATATGATATATCACGTCCAGATTAAAGTACTAAGGCCTATATTCCGGTGAAAATCATCCTAATTATGAAAGATTTACGAGCTAGACTGTCAGCAGTCGGGAGAACCCGATTATGAACACGGGGTCGCAAAGTATAACCCGTATGCTTAACAGGAGGTAATAGCACATGAAGCACATGTGTAGGACATGTAAGGACGGTCGTGAAAAGTTTAGAATCAGCAGTACGGATCAATTGTTCGAATCTAGGGTAGTCCACAGGAAGATAACCAGCTTTAATCAGTCTCCTAAATATTGCCTGTAGTCTCTCACGTCCCCTCTGCCCCACATAACCCCACCAAGCGGACGCAGCGTACGTCATCCTCGCCACTGTGGTAGCTGTCACCACATCGTAGATTGAGGGGCCAAGTAGTCCATGAGTAGTCATTATCCGTAATGCATACATTGATTGTCTTGTACCAGTGCATAGATTGTCAACATGCACGTCAAAGCAGAAGTCATCGGAGAGCGTGACACCCAAGATCTTCATGATTCTGACTCTGGAAAGACCAGGAATCTCCATCGGCTGGTTTTCATTCAGTTTTCTTCTCGGCTTACGGACAACCATTTCATGGGTCTTTGCTTGGTTAAGCTTCAGATTACATCTCGCAGCCCAGATCTCGATGTGCCTGATTTCCGAGTTTATCAGGTTGCTATTGGCAGCAGGAACCAGAAGATAGGTATCGTCAGCGTACTTGAGTATCCGGTTAGTTGGATGTTTAGGTTTAAGTTTGGATATTGCTGTTAGGAACAGTATCGGACCAGTTCCTGATCCCTGGACAATACTGCAGTTGATTTCAATCGCCGCAGAGGCAATTCCTTTAAACTTAGTGCAATGTTGTCGTTGGTGGAGGGCCGCAATGATCCAATTGTAAGCAACGTCGGGAATGGGTAAGTCCGCCATCTGTTCAGCCAGATAGTCATGCCTCACCGTATCAAATGCTTTTGAAAAATCCAGCGCTATCAGATGTACATAGGGGCTGGACGTCAGCATTTCAGTGAGTTGATGCGTTAATGAACTAAGTGCGGCAGTAGTAGACCCGGTGGGCCGAAACGCATATTGATCTTGAAAGTCGCGGTTGTTCTGTTCGTACGTCAACATCGGATAGAAATACTTGCGCACCACGATCCGCTCAAGTATACGACAGAGGACTGAAGTGATTGAGATTGGCCTGTAATCGGCCTCCGTCTTCGGGCGGGAAACCTTTGGGACAGGAGTGATGCAACTAATCTTCCACTGAGGAGGAATATACGCTGCTCCAATGGAAAGGTTGAAGAGAGCCGCGATTGGCTGTGCCATAGCCGCAGCGGTTCTACTTAATAGCCAAGGTGGCACTCCGTCAGGTCCAGCTGAGGTCCTTCCGGCAGCCTCCAGCATGCGGAAGACAGAGTATTCTTCGATGAACAGGTCGAGGTGGTTTTTCGTCTTTAGTTGCCATTCATTCATTCATTCATTCATTCATTCATTCATTGAGTGAGTGAGTGAGTGAGTGAGTGAGTGAGTGAGTGAGTGAGTGAGTGAGTGAGTGAGTGAGTGAGTGAGTGAGTGAGTGAGTGAGTGAGTGAGTGAGTGAGTGAGTGAGTGAGTGAGTGAGTGAGTGAGTGAGTGAGTGAGTGAGTGAGTGAGTGAGTGAGTGAGTGAGTGAGTTGGTTGAGTTGCGTCGGTCGATCGGTCAGTCAGTCATTCAGTCAGCCAGGCAATCATAGGTTAAATCGGTTTTCCGTCCTGCCTGCCTGCCTGACTGCCTGCTTGCGTGCCTGCCTGCCTGACTGCCTGCTTGCGTGCCTGCCTGCCTGCCTGACTGCCTGCCTGCTTGCGTGCCTGCCTGCCTGCCTGGCTCGTATGACATGGCCTGGTTTATCCGGTGGTACCCTGATCGCATTTTGTCCGGCGTCAATTCCGATTCGATGCCATAGGGCGTAAGTCAACAGTTTGAGGGAATAATTTCCTATAGCTCCTTAATCTGCAGCCACGATGCCACTAAGGGACCAATTGTGTTCGATTTCTTCTGTTTTGCTTTCTTGGAACGTTTGTCTGACAAAACCGGACACTAATGTGAGACCATGCAGACCACTGATAGATGTAGATGCTGATAGAGCTTAAAGCAATGACCGTTGGTGAAGGACGGCATCGTACTGTGACCTACGGGATAATAATAATAATGGCACCAATAATGATGAATAATGGGAACCCCATCTGGTTTTCCTCGACCTTACCATGCCAAATTGTTCATCATCATCATCATCATCATCATCATCATCATCATCATCATCATCATCATCATCATCATCATCATCATCATCATCATCATCATCATCATCATCAATTCATCATCATCATCATCATCATCATCATAATAATAATAATAATAATAATAATAATAATAATAATAATAATAATAATAATAATAATAATAATAATAATAATAATAATAATAATAATAATAATAATAATAATAATAATAATAATAATATTCGATGGGTCTGTCAAGAGCAGACGGCAAAAGACCTGACGGCCTCACCTTGACACCATGGCGCTCAGGTCGATGCTTGATTTGGGATGCCACAGTGATAGACACGGTGGCCCCATCTTACCTGCCCACCACATCAATTCAGGCCGGAGGCGCAGCCGAATTGGCGGATGCCAGAAAGACAACAAAATACAAGCAACTGTCGCAGTGCTATTGCTTCGTTCCACTGGCCTTTGAGACATTCGGCCCAATCAACGCTGCTGGACTAGCATTTGTCAAGGACCTTGGACGTCTTCTGAGCCAGGTCTCAGGAGACCCAAGAGAAGCTAGCTTCCTCTTCCAACGCTTAGCTGTGACAATCCAGCGCTTCAACGCAGCCGCCTTCCGCAACACTTTTGCACTTCCGGGTCTCGGTGAAGATGGTCACTCCAGAGAATAATTTTCACATACTTAGTATCTGACTCCTGAGGGATTATATGTACCTCGGGGATAAAAAAAAAATAATAATAATAATATAATAATAATAAATAATTATAATAATAAATAATTTTATCTGAGCATTATTATCCAAGCCCTGCTTCCTTCGGTCAAAAGGTCAGCTGGAGGTTGATAATTTTATTATTTATATTACTACTACTACTACTACTACTACTACTACTACTACTACTACTACTACTACTACTACTACTACTACTACTACTACTACTACTACTACTACTACTACTACTACTACTACTACTACTACTACTACTACTACTACTACTACTACTACTACTACTACTACTACTACTACTACTCCTACTACTCCTACTACTCCTACTACTACTACTACTACTACTTCTACTACTACTACTACTACTACAACTACTACTACTACTACTACTACTACTACTACTACTACTACTACTACTACTACTACTACTACTACAAGGCCTACTATATACTACTACTAATTTTAGTTATTGCTTTATTATTATTAATATTATTAATAATTTTATTATTATTAATATTATTAATAATTTTATCATTATTATTATTAGTAGTAGTAGTAGTTTAATAGTAATAGTAGTAGTAGTATCAGTAGCAGTAGTAGTATGTCGACAGCTTACTCTAACAGCCCTTCCGTCGTCTTCCGATGATATACCAATCAGATGGGACGTAGAAGTGTCCATCATTCGCCGGCGACCCACTTCTGATTGGGGATACTGTATCCGATGTATCGAACCCAGAGCAAGCAGTCCATGACTGCGATCTGTTTAGACTCAGTCCTCTGACTCAACGATTTCTTGCCAAGGGTTTTCGAGGCAACAATCTGATGCTGTGGAAGACGATGTAAGATTTTCCAGATACCATTTACAGCGCCCAGGGCATTTTTCTGTTTCAGAGGGATTGCACGCATACCTCTGAAAAATTAAAACAATTGCTCTTATTGTTATCATTTTTATCATTCTTTATTATCAACATTATTAGTATTATAATTACCATTGATGGTATTATTATAGTCATAAGTACTATTATTAATATAATAACTACTGTGATAATAATGATAATTATAATTATTGTTATTAGGTCTACTATTATTACTACCACTACCATTACTACTACCATTACTATAGGGCCTAACTACCACTGCTACTACTACTTTTTTAAAGAAAATTTGCAATGCACTCAAAGTTAAACAGAAATGCGATTCTGTCGCCAGAAAGTTAAAGATATTTTCAGAAGGCGTCATGGATGCCATGATGTTTATTACTGGGAATTTTTATGCGCGTGGTGTATGGAGGGTCACGTGAAAAACTATGTGTGCGTTTGAAGGCGAGTTACAGCGACAGAGGATGTCTGTGTGTCTGTCTGTCTATTTGTCTGTCTGTCTGTCTGTTTGTCTGTCTGTCGTGTGTTGACATCGTTTCAGACGCTGTCACAGTCAACGTTCGACGAAGACGGGATCAGCATTGTATTGCATTGTATTGCATTGTATACTGCATGCATCGGAACAGAAATTCGCAGACATGCAAGACAAGTAGAGCGTCTGGTTTCGAAACACACTGACTGATTCAGAAAGTCTCACGCCGGTCACGGTCGCTATAGTATCTGAGTTTAAACAGAAAGACAAAACCCACTAAATCCACACTTCTATTTGCACTGGCCGATTGGATTGCGATCATACAGTTCACCTAATATGAAGCGATCATTATACAATCGTTGCACCAGTCACCAGATCATGGGAGAGACATGATCTGTAAATCATCCTTGCGCATAATATTATGCTGTGGTTATAGCACCGCCGTGTTCAGCCGAGATCATGGATTGAGGCGCTTTACTCTTTCTCTTGCTCTGTTATATATTTTCACGACTTTCCAAGATTCTCTTCAGAAGGGTCCGGAAGATCTGATTCGCTAGCTTGGGGACCAGTGGGGACAAAATAAACTGGGGACTTCATTTGGCTTACACGAACTGTCCTCTGGTTAGGATTCCATTGACGCAGCTATCTGAATTGTTTCCCGTTACCTGATTATTGCTTTATTACAGATAAGCTCAGTGTTCTTATTTAATACCAATGTCATTTTCAGCTTGCGAGCAGTGGCTTCAAAAAGACAGCAGAACATCCATCATTCGATGGCACTGAGCAACTGTGTCTTAATGACTTGCTGATGGTCCCAATATGTATGTATACACATTACACTCCGCAATATTAGACAAGCGCTCAAACCAAGTCACTCTATAGATCCCATGCCTCCACATTTTACTCTAATCTTAAGACAGTACTCTTCATCCGGGGTTGGGTCGGAAGTGCTTCGGAGTATACAACCTTCAAGGGGTGCTATATAAATCCTCGGGATAAATAAATAAATACATAAATAAAAACCGTGTCACACATTAGGCTACCTTACACTCGGGGGTGTAGTGGTAAAATTAGAAGTTAGTACACGCTCCCGGCTAGTTTTCCGAAACAAATTAGAGGTGAGCATAGGCGTAGCTAGCTACATGAAGGCAAGAGGAGGCATTTGCCTCCTCTCGGTTTTGTGGATTTTAAAATTTTCCATGAGTTATAGCCCTGCGTCCTCAAGTACACCCCAGCAGAGGTGGATTTTTCCTCCTCTTGATCTGTGTCTTTAGCCCCCCCCCCCCGAAAGTCTTCGAATGTGTCAATGACTAAAAAAAATTTTCAGAGCGAAATTCTGAACTTCTCAGAAGTTTTTGCGACCGCCCTACGGACGCTGAAAACTTTTCCCCTCACCTCTGAAACAAGATCGCCGCCACTGCATAAAAGTTTTGACAAGCAGTATAGTTGCCTCCTCTGGAATTGAAGTCTGGCTACGTCCCTGGAGGTGAGTACAAATATTTTGTGAGGTGAGTATAATTACGGTCTCTAGAGGTGAGTAGGCCTACACGCTGTATATCCGCGTATACCCTTGACTACAGCCCTGCTTACACTACATTACATTTTTTGGTTGTCCCCAACTGACACGTGATCCGTCGTCCATTGCGACATACGTCTACGGCGACAGATTCGTTCAATCGATACGAGACCGGTCGGTCGGGGCGCAGGCGAACCATGTCCCGCTCGGGGGGACAATATATCACAGGCGTCGGGCGAGCCTCCTCGGCCTCCGTCTCCAGCCCATCGTCGTCCGCCTTCTGTGCTGCTACCGGTCGCCTGCTACGGAGGGTGGAATCGTCCCGCGAATGCTCACATCGGTATACGCTATCCACAGAGCGGAGACGCTTGACCAAGGTAGGACTGCTGCTGGTACGTCGTTTGTTTTTCTACGCCTCACTCCATCCCCTGCAGACTCCCCCTACCCGTCCCTCCTCCGTTTCCTCTTCCCGCGCGCATCTATGAACCGGAGATTGTCTCTAACGCGGATCGTAAAAGAGGAGATGCGCCGTCGGTAGGAGACGTTGGGGAAGCGGAAGACGTTGGATTGGAAGGAAGAGTACGGAACCCTTTCCTACTTCGGTTGCATTGTCTGAGAGCTTAACGCCGGACAGTTTACTCGGAAGGGAGGATTAGTAAGGCGTCGAACTGCTAGCGACGCGTTCAGAGTTTGAATTCTGGTATAGGCTATCAAAACTCAACAGTCGATAGATGGAGCATCTCTCAGGAGTTTTGTAAAAGAGGCGCTATATAAATAGGTCCTTACGATTACAATTGGCAGTCTGTAGTCTCAGAACCACACATCTGTATATTTGGTTTACGTTAAGAAAGAATATCCGCGCGGTTAAAAACCGCGTCGTTGAAATCCGCGCAATTAAAATCCGCGAGTATATATTTACCGCGCGTGGTCACATACGCCCGGTCTTTATTTGTTCATTCGATAAAGTCAATTTCATAGACGTTTATAAAGTCAATCTTACAGATGTTTATAAAGTCCATAGGCCAATTTTAGATGTTTATAATGTCTATATTATGGATGTTTATAACGTTCTAGAGAGAGTTCATTATGTTTCTAAAAACAGATGTTAATAACGTTATAAAGCGAAGAGAAGCTAGCTGGATCAACGATTAAAATATAATTAAAACTAGAAGCGAGTTCAGCGATGATAATATAGGCCTAATTAAAATTGGAAGCGGGATCAACGATTAAAACATAACTAAAACTAGAAGCTGGATCAAAGAAATTAAAATATAATTAAAACTAGAAGCGGGGTCAGCGATGATAATATAGGCCTAATTAAAACTGGAAGCGGGATCAACGATTAAAACATAACTAAAACTAGAAGCTATGTCAACGATTAAAATATAATTAAAACTGGAAGCGGGATCAACGATTAAAACATAACTAAAACTAGAAGCTGGACCAACGATTAAAATATAATTAAAACTAGAAGCGGGATCAACGATTAAAATATAATTAAAACTAGAAGCGACATTTACTATGGCTGACAATCGCGCGGATATGACCACGCGCGGTAAATAACTACTCGCGGTTTTTAATTGCGCGGATTTTAACGACGCGGTTTTAACCGCGCAGATATTCTTTCGCGGATTTTAACGTGTAGGCCTACCGTTATAATAATTCTAAGTAGCGTCGTAGTAGCGATCACAATCCTTCTTAAGCTCTTAAATAGCTTTCTAGATCACAGGTACAACGTCTGATTTCATATGGAAAGCCACGAACGACCAAAAAGGCCAGGACTGATAAGGTCGACGTCGTCAGTATACTGGCAGCCATAAGGTGCTGTTAAACCAGAACCGCTTCGCTGTAGTCTGGTCTCGTGGTACCTTAGCAGTAAATGGTCCTCATTCTGCAAGAGGCTGGCAGACAATGTGCGACAAGAGCATCTTCTCTCTCACTGCCTCTGTTTGCTCACTACCTCCCCTACCCTCGCCTACCCTCTCCTCTCCTCCTCTCCTCTCCTCTCTTCTCGTCTCCTCTCCTCTGTGCCGCTGACTCCTCTGTATCCCCTTTCTATTCTCTCCGCTTCTATTCCCCTCCATCCCTTTCTTCTCCTCGCATTGTTTATATTTTCCCATCTCCCTGTTCTCCTCCGTCTGCCTCTATTTCCCATCCCTTTCTGCCTCACCAGCGGTTTGAGACTGTTCTTTTGATCGTGGTCTTGGGTTGTCATTTTAGGAGAACCTGATTTTTAATGATATGCATTTACATTCACGGTAACTTAAAAAATTCGATTTTATAAATTAAAATACATATCAAATAGTGATCACTTTCGTAACTCGCAAAAGTCCCTTATTTAATGCAGGTAACTGAAATTTGCTATAAAAAAGGGACTCACAACAACTGCAGCATTGCCCTGTAATTAGCAACAGAAAAAGGAAAAAATCAGGAAATTCTGCTACTTTACAAATTTCCAGTTCTCTGATTATATTTCTGATTCTGTACGCTGGTTCGGCTTGGTTAATTACTGGTTAACTACGCCGCGTCATAACAAAGACGATTAGCGTCGCCCTCCTCCATTATGCAGGCTTGGGACTGACACAACCAGAGTACTGGTAGTGCCGAAGTTCACGTTCGTTCCCTGATGAGTCTCACGCTGCGTAGATCTGTAAATTTAGGTTAATTCTCTTTTACGATTGCATTTGTAATCAACATATGTACATCTGGGTTACTTACTGATCGTTAGTCAGAAATAGTTTAGTGTGTGAGCCGATTAAGTCAAAAGAAGTACTAAAAGAGTTTAGTCCCCCAAACTCCTGCCAAATAAACAATGCGGTCGTGGACACTTCCAGCTGGAACCGCCTGCCTTAGGCGTTTAGGCCTGACCTCCTCTTTCTCTCCTGGCCACTTCCTCAAGCGCCTGAACACATTTTTCATTGTCAGCGAAGACACTGACCCGGGTCGGGAGCGCCTCTGATTCTGAGTGGCCCTATATAAATTCTCGTTTACAAAATTACAAATTACAATGCATTTAGGAGGATTTAATGACTATTCATAGAAACTGACGTCCCTCCACAATTATAATTAGTAACGTTGTTTTCATTTCTACAGCGTTGTTTTGAAAAACAGAATTAAAAAATTTGGAGGATGATATATTGGCCACCTAAACTTGCAAATTTCTCCTCCTCCTCGTAAGTTATTATACAAATTCTAAATAGCTTCATAATAGCGACTATCCTCGTTAAGCTCTTAAATTAAGCATTTAACAAGTATCTGACGACCTAAACAATTAATGGGTCGTGTTCCGCTGTCCAATATGATAGATGCCTATCAAAGGCAGACAATGCCGAGTCCAGAACGCAGAAACAATAGACGTATAATGAACGCACAAATAATACCTTTTTCCAGTCACACCAGAGTTAATGTTGGCCAGAACAAAGCGTCTGGCAGCAGATCACATTTATTGTGCTTGACAACCAGATATTTTGTGTAAAAGTGCTCTGGCTACATGAGTGTGTGCTGCAAACATCGACACAGGATTCTGTTTCCCAAGCCTTTGACGGATAGTCATCCTATTTGTGACTATAAAAACCTTTCCAGAATTAGCATAAATCCTGAAGCAATGTGTTATGCCTAACTCGATGGGATTACAAACTTGATAGCGCTACCGGATGACAGTTAATTCTAGGCAGGTCTAAGTGATGGATGGCCAAGTGTAAGCAAACGAGGTTTCTGCATCACAAGCCTTTGACGGGTAGAAATCCTTCTATTTGCGACTGCTCAAAAACCTGATCTCGTCCATAAACGGTTAGCCGTTTTCCGTCTTCCCGGATTATCCCACTTCCGCCATAGATATATAGGGCCTATGCGACATGTGCTGCATCGACCAAATTATGGCCGACACAGAGTAAATGCGTAAATGCATCGGAAATTCGTACCTTAAGTCATCCAATCCTCCGCCTTTCAAGTTTTCTCGGCCACGGCGAAAGCTCCTCAGTCTCCTCTCTCTGGTCTCTCTGGTAACCGGACTTGGAACTTCACTTGGCATATCTGAAAACCCCTCTGATATGACTCAGCGATCGTGAATAAGCAGGTACTCGGCGCTTAACTTTAGAGTAGCGCTTTAGAAATTTGGAAATTACGATTACGATGTGTGCTATATAGCAGTGTTTAATCTAGTCCCCCTCTTCTGGGGGCGGTGAGGGAAACAAGGTTTTTGGCGGACCAACATGGGCGACTTTTTTGGGAATTTCATCTTTAAAAACCTTGATGACCTTTTTTAGGAATTCGTCTCCAAAAAGTGTGATACATCTTATTCTTTTTTATTCTAATAGTTCGCCTCTGGGGGTGGGGGCGGCCGAAACATGTATCCTGGGGAGGGGGGAATTTCCCTCCAAGAGGTGTCTACATTAAAATAATCCTGGCCTCTGGGGGAACATAAATCCTGGGCCCCCAAAAGGTGTCTAGATTAAACACTGGCTATATAGTGTAACTGAGTGCTGAACACCCGAGCGTCTGGAAATCGAGCGTGTCCAATATGTGTACTACCGGCAGACACATTTTATCATAACATTGTTTAACTACGGCACCACTGCAGATAATACAAAGGCTATATGTTTGCATTGTTGGGAAACAGTCTATCGATGTCCACGAATGTTGCCTGCTCATTCAAACTAAAACAACGTAAACTACTCTCGATAGTTTGTCTGGTATCAAGACAGTCGTTGAGGCAAAACGCTGAAGCTATAGCATTTCTGCCTTATCGGGAGGCCGTTCGCCTACGACTATTGCCCCCTCATTAAAACGGTACGTCAACAAATATTTCCCCCTCATTAAAATAGAATAGTGACAATAGGTTGTCTGATAGCAGGACGTAATCACTGTTACTGAACCGAAAATAAAACTGTAAGGTTATTGACAGTGCCGGGCAGGGGCGTCTATCCCCCAAGTCATTGGAGCAACTTTCCCTTCCCCCGGTTCTTCGCCCCTCCCCTTCCTGAACCCCCGTTAATGGTGGCACACACACTGAGAGATCTCTCTTCCCCCCCCCCATTTCCATTTTCTTGGTTGGAGCATTTGCTACAAGGCTTCTATGGTGTAGACGCCTCTGGTGCCGGGTTTAGACTTGGTGAGGCCCTTAGCAATATAAAGCTTGGAGGCCCCTTCTTAAACAATTACACGTGAGGAAATTGGATAAGCTTTTTAAAATAATGTTAGTACTTTTAAAGCAACCATAAATGCTCAAAGACCTCGAACATCGGCTGGTAATATAATTAGGGCTGTACCGAACATTCGCTTCGTATTCGCATCTGAGCCGAATTGTGGGCCAAATAGCTATTCAGCATTCGGCCGAATAGTAGCAGTCGGACCGAATACGAATAGTGGTCACGTGACATCTGTTTTTGCATATGCGGCTGCTATAGCGAGTGCACTGCAGTAACTCTCTCATTAACATAATATATTCAGGAGTTGCCTATATATACTGCCTGGACCGCGGTATCGCAGTGTCAGTAGTCTCTTTGTTTGTGTACAGCGAGTGAAAGTTAACGTATTTTTCAATGTTGTCGGTAGACCTATTTTGTACACTATTCGTATTCGTATTCGGCCGAATAGTTGGTCCAATTATTTGTATTCGGCCGAATAGTGATAATCACCTATTCGATACAGCCCTAGGAATAATGAACAATCGCTGTGGCCTAATATCAGACATTCATATGTCAACTGTCTGCGCGTTATGGCGACTTTAGTATCTGTTCTTAGCAGACATCATTGTGAAGCTTCTGCGCTCGCGCCTTGGTAAACATTACCTGGGCTGATGTCGGACATTACTGCGATAAGAATTCTTTAAAATGCAGGTCTATAAATGTCTAATCCCACTAAACAATAACCAATCCGGATTAATCCGGAGTAATCCTTTCCCTGCGAGCAGCAGCATGTTCCGATTCGATTAGACAGATCTGTGGTTCCTTTGCCATAGCTAATTGGTTTAGATGAGGCCATAGTTCTGTGGCGTTCTGCGCCCGTCCGGACGCCTGCCCTGTCGTCGCGCCGGGCGGGTTTCCTTGGTGGTGGTGACTCCAGCCCACTGCCCGTCTGGAGCCCCACCAGAGTCACTGCCTTGTCTATTTACAACGTAAAATGGCTGTTCTCTATCAGAGGAGATTCAGGATTAGCCGCTTAAGAAAGGTAACACTATACAGTTCTGTCTCCGGGTCTGACTCTGCTCCTTCCGCGGTCGCCGGGTGGGCAACGTCCTGCAGGATGGCCGTCCTTCAGAACAGGGTTCGTTCTTTAATCAGCAGCAGTCTTCCCTCTTTGTGTGCCTTCCCAGCTACGGCTTCCTCTTACTCTCCAACTGATCTGGACTCTGACGCACCATTATACATCTCGTGACTCTTTAACTATCGCCATTTATAAGGGACACCAAACGTTTTCTAAGTATCGGGAACAAGGAATACATGCGACAAGTCTCTGCATCACATCGTCCTAGACACCGGTCTATTGGGCAACTGTCAATTGTTACTCTCTACGTCGTGTCGTCTAGGCACCTGTCCATTGGACAACTCGTCTTCCCACCGTCACGTGTCTCTCGATCCATTTCCGTGCAGGGCATACCGGCCTCACACGTATATTATCATGCACCACATTTACGGAGTAAGTTTCCTTACCCGTCTTCTGTGTTGGCAATTATCGACCAACACAGTGATAAATTCTGCTTCGAAAGATACCTGAAGGGGTCTCTACGGCACTCTGATAGTGAAGGTCCTCTCTCTATAACCTTCCTATCTACACACAGAACTTCGTTCCGACCTACGCACGAGGGGGCCCATCCTCGCACTTCAGTCAGTCCTCAGAACTGCGTGTTACGACAAGCAAATATGTTCCTGCCTGGGTATCCGACTACCCGGACTTTCACCTATCACTCTCTTGGTCTGATTTAATATCCATTCGTACTTGGGATTCTCGTACTCTTCACCTGGGGACGTCACCTTGGGACTCTGGCTAGCTGAACTTCAGCCAGGAAAACGCGGGCATGTCTCTTCCGGACCTGGGTACCCGACTACCCGATCCGAACTTTCACGTTAATCTCTTGGTCTGATTTATTCTACCGTTTACCCGGAACTCGCGAACTCTTCACCTAGGGATCTGGCCCGCTGTATCTTCTCGTTGCGGCGTATCCCTACCCGGTTTACATAACCCTTTATACGGTTGTGTTTTCCCGGGAGCTCACAGACTCGTAGGCTCCAATTCCGAGTACACCGACTCGATTCTACTAACGGTATCAGTGGAGTAACTATCAGTACTGTTACCCATCATTTCACACAGACCTGTGTTTTCACTTCCCACTGCGGGAATTTTCCTGTCTTCCACGCACCTGAACGAACCACGGTCAGATTGTTCGGGCAGTTCCCCGAACCGAGAAGTTTGAGGTTAGTTCCGCGAGCCAAGATTTGTGGTAGACCGGAGTTAGGTAGGCCAAAGAAAGATATGCGGGAAAACCGCGGGAGTAACTATGACGGAAGTAAAACATCCAAAGGAAGAAAGTTGTGGTAGACCGCGGGTTAAGACGTATAAATGTATTATTGTTTATTGTAACTTTAATATGTATAGGCTTTTTTGGGTAGTTGAGATATTTCGGTTTGACCGCGAGTTGAGAGATTGCGGTTAGTCCCGCGAGTTAAAAGAAAGGCGGGTAAGTTGCCCGATATTATCGAACGGAACCAACGGGGTCACCCTCCCCGTACAAATCGAACTGTCATCACCGGGGTCTTACCTTCCCCGTATTTATACAGACCTCTGTATCGAACGGAACCACCGGGGTCTTGCCCCGTCTTTATCGAACGTCACCAACGGAGTCTGCTTCCCCGTTCTTTCGAACGGAATCACCCTGGTACCTGTCCCCGTACACGTCGAGCGGTCACCAACGAGGTCTGCTTCCCCGTCTTTACCGATACAGACTTATGTATTCGCTATTACTCAAGATCGGTCTCTCCCCGAGGTTTACTCAGCCTTTTAAACTTCCACAATCGGGATTCAGACCGGCTCGCGATCTAACGGCAGGGTGGGCCCCAAACCTGTCGAATCGGCGGTCAATCCAACACCCAAGAGTGATTAGTTTTTGCTGTAACTCGGGATCGCACTGGTTAACTTTTTACTGACGATACTTGAACTGAGTTATCACTAACCGGGTCTTTGCCCGTGTATCTCTGACGGTGAACACCGGGTCTTTGCCCGTTTATCTCTGACGATCACCAGCGCGGTCTTTCCGCGTGTATATCTGACGCTCAACAGCGGGAACTTTGCCCATGTATCTCAAACGGTCAACTCCGGGTCCTTGCCCCGTAGGTATCGAAATGTCACCTCACGGGATCTTTTCCCGTCTTTATTGAACGGCCACCGACTGGGGCTGCTTTCCAGTCTTTATCGAACGGAACCGCCGGGTCTTTCCCCGGACTATCGAACAGTCACCAGCGAACCAGACACCGACGGGACCTTTCCCGTCTATCTATCGAACGGAACCGCCGCGGTCGCCTTCCCCGGACTTTACCGAAACAGACCTGTGAGCCTTTATTTCTCACGATCGGTCTTTCCCCGAATCAGCCTTCCATGATCAGACTCGGTACTGCTCGCGATCTACAACAGAGCGGGCCCTTACTCCGTTGGATCAGCCATTTTGCCAGCACTGGTCTGACCGCCTATGGGGCGGCTGTCACTCGGGAGCGCACTGATTAGCCTTGTACCGGACGCCGTGTCCGTAAAATCACTCGTAACTTAACCGAAACCGGGACTCGATCGAAACACTCGCCGAACCAACGACACTAAAGCACCGTGTCGTGTACATGCAAAGCGCAACTTCGCCGCTCTACGATATAAGCAAAACACCGTGAGGCAGTCTTTACTTATCCCTCGCCACACTATACCGTGGCTTGTTCCTTATATACTAGCCTACGCGCACCTTTTCAAATACAGGTGTCTAAGGTATTGAAATCAAACAATGATATTAAGCGACGCCCTAGCTTTAGGCCTTATTTATTGGACCTGAAAGCGTGTAATATTATACGAAATAATAATTTGAATCGCTTAAATGACAAAAACCAGCTCAAACTTAAATATTGGCTATTATTATATCACGTTAGCGCTACCATTTACGCATCGGCCGCTGATGCATTACGTCGCCAGATACCGCGTCAACAACACAACTATTATTGATTAAACCTACAATCAAGACCTGTGGCCAGTCCGCCACACTCTCCCCACCTTACTTAGATGCGGAGCATCTCTGACAAAATCGGGGACCTTAATCACTCGTGACACAGAAACATCTCCAACCCAGATCCACTTAGAGAGCAAGGAACCATTGTACCACTGGTTATAGGGCGGAATACCTCGGTCATCTGGACGACTTACTCGGTCAAGTACTCAATCCAGACCCATCCATCTCCGCACCCCGCACGAACGTCAAGCAACGATGATAGCCTGAGCAACAATCCTTGGTGCGAGCAACC
Organism: Allolobophora icterica; assembly: GCA_963556255.1. NCBI lineage: Eukaryota > Metazoa > Annelida > Clitellata > Crassiclitellata > Lumbricidae > Allolobophora > Allolobophora icterica. The sequence goes on along the minus strand of OY744612.1, from coordinate 19,848,425 downwards.
ACTCTGCGACCGTAGAGAAGCCCATCTCCTGCGAACCGTACTGACGACAGCCTGTTTAATGGTGCTAGAGATCCAAACCACCACCCTACTGGCAACTTGTCTAATCCACCAAGTCGCCAACCTTAACCGGCCCTCTGTCATGAACCTGAGCTCTACCTAACCAATATGGCCAGGAGACCTAGGAGAGAAAAGTCACCAACTATCTCCCGATCTTGCAAATAAACGTTAACTCCATCACATCACGCACACCTCCGAAATAAAACATCCGAAATCAAACGTATCGAGCAGGGGAAGTGACAGCCGCTTGTGATAACATTTTTTTTATGTGTTTCTTTTTTTATATTTTTTTTGTAGTTTTCTTTTCAAACATATTTTCGTATTTGCACAATTGTCCAACAATTATCGAAACTTTACAATACACTGTTCTCGCTAAGCTTCGAAACATCAATACTGCAGTATCAGCGCATATACATACGATATCACCCACTAACGTCTTTCACCAAGGACACTCAACAATCACCACTGGAAACTGTCAGCAAAACTCCTGCAATTAACGGTACCACAAGGATCACCGACTGCCTTGTAACTCACGCGGTATTAAATATTCGCATCACCGAAACATTGTCAACCAGGAAGTGCTCTACACAAAGGCATTGTCGAAAGAACGTTTCCAAAGATCGCACTTCAAGAACACTGCAATATCAAACCGGATACCAACACTCAAAGGAAAAGGATTCTCATCAAAAGATACTCGTCGTCCTTCCAAACAGTCCACAAAGAACCGCAAATAAAACGTAGCCAGTACTAGGAAAACAGTCCAAACGAAACCTCATCAAAATGGAAAATTAAAGATCGACCTTCGACAATAGTCCACAAAACCACCGCAATTAAGCGGCAACTAGTACCGCTACTGTTATTCACTCCAACAAGTTGAAAAACAACCCAAAGGAAACAATTCATCAGAAGGGAACTCAAAATAATGTCTTACGACAAAAGTCCATAAAACCACCGCAATTAAGCGGCAACAAGTACCGCTAAGTCACTATACTGTGTTCTACGAGACACAGTCCAAAGAAACGCTCTCATCAAAATATAAACTCAAAAGTGTCATTTCAGAAAACCACCGCAATTAAGCGGTACTACATCGTTCTGTGATGTAACACCGTGATTCTCCTCGTTACTAAGTCAGCGGACAGTGCTACTTGCAAGGTCCTATTTGGCTGTACTTCTTTCCAGCCACGTAAATCTCGAAATTACATCGGTAACTTATACTCGGTAGCGGATACGTTCCGTTCCCGAACCGAATTCTCAGACTGGTTACCCGCCGACTGCACTCTTATTAGTGTCGGCAATGAACAGCCAACGCTCTGTGGGTTCCAATAATTCTAACACCAAAGAAACAACATGGGACCACCGACCTTTCCTTTCCGGAAACCAAGAGACAACCCCGTGGCCTGCGTACCATAATCGCATCGACACAAGCCATTCTCCTACACGTCAACGTTCGGAACTACCTGGACGACTACACTTGCCTCAACTGATCCGACGCCATGCCTAAGATTCGCCTTTTCACCTCCTCCGGCAGCTCTCTGTGCACACCACCGTCTTATTTGCCCCTTTTTGTCCACACTGATACCAACGAAGTAATCAGTGTTTCTCCAAATTACCCGGGCTCCTACGGTTCCTATGCACTTCCAGGGGTTCCATTCCCCTATTATCCACTGCCTCCAACCTGGTGAACTCTATTGCGAACTTCCTAGTCTCTGCAACCCCGCACGTACGCCAAGCAACGATGATAGCCTGAGCAATAATCCTTGGTGCGAGCAACCACTCTGCGACCGTAGAGAAGCCCATCTCCTGCGAACCGTGCTGACGACAGCCTTTTTAATGGTGCAAGAGATCAATAACGTGAATCGTGCTTCGACGCCAGTCGTCCTTCATCAACTTCTCGTCCTTTATCGCATTCTCGAATTCGACCTCAAGAAATGCCAAGCGACGATCTCGTTCTCGGTCCCCAACGTTGGTTTTCCGGTTGTCTCTTGTAACTGTTCCTCGGCCGTACTTGGTCTGTTTCGCATGCTTATTTACTCTTATAAGCTGCCTCAAGGTTAGCCAGTTCTCCTCCTAGCACCTTCCGTGCTAAAACTTCGATTGGCGAACGCATCTATACAAGCGTCGCAATCACCCGTTTCCAAAATATCACTAGCCTACTAACTCTCATGCACAACATTGCTCAGACTTTCTCCATGAGCTTGCCCGTAAGTGCAAAGGTTCATTCGAAATAGGCTAGTCTGACCTTCGGACCCGTAACTGGCGTTAATCTCTTCATTTGCCCAGCTACATTCCTCGGTACGCCATATCTCACAGCAATAGAGATGTGCTCATTAAACCGTATCCTAATCGGTCTGTTTTCTCCTGGTCAATCCAATGATCTGCAGCTAGCGCAACTTCTAGCTTCACCAAAAACGCGAATACCGGGTACTGTCGTCTTTCCATCATATCGCTTAATTAACGTATTACACGATCGGTCAGAGTTTCGCACTCTTCTAAGTAACAGGCGTTTTCTCACACACCTCTAAATATTTCTTTATGGTAGCTTCGTTTTCACCAAAGGATTCAATTTCGCCTCCAGTGGTCAACACTGACCATTTTCACTTGTCCTCTAAACAACGTACCTCTGCCCAGTACTCCACTTAGAATTCTCCGTATTTATCTCACGGTCTTCCGTCGGTAACACAGACAAATACTAAACGTCTCCCTGCGGGTCGCCTCCCGCGAAACCGAAATTCGACTTTCCACATTAATTGCTAAAGCTCTGCGAACTTCCACCGAGGATCGCAACACTACCACCTCGTTCAGAACTATCTCTCAGCGTAAGCTTCTGAACTATTTCCGCTTCATTGTACATGCGGAAATCTTCCCATCGGCTGTCAACGGCACCTGCCGCCACCGCCCCGATGAAACGGCTATTGTCGGTCAAGACAGTCTTCGGCCGAGTCACTTTTCACTGTCGGTCAACTGCCTTAACTTCATCCCTACCACCGATGGTGAAGTTTGGCTTCTTATACGTTCCCGTTTTCCTGTCTCTGTTTCTCTATCTCTTTCGTAACTTTTAGTCTCACCGGGTTTCACAGCGTAATCAACCTCTGTCGCTATCACGGTCTACGCCTCGTATTTGTATTTGGGTGCCATAGCCACTGAAATCGGACATACTTCATCCACTCGCAGATTACCTGACACCAATACTCGCTTTCTGCGTAAAATTGTCTCCATATAATGAACTCGGTTCTCGGACTTCGAAAACACAAAAAAACCGTTCAGAAAGCATCTAAGGAGCAGAAACCATGTAATCAAGAACCAGCGAAGAAAATGATCTGGATCGCTCATCACCGACAAACCGTCTCGAAAGCACAAGAAACTACGTAGACACACAAATGACCTACTCTTCTCAAAAGACCGGACGGAAGGGGAGAAGAAACAACACGCAAACGCGAGGAAAGTGACAACACTCAGAGAAACGATCGGAAATTAACCAGGAAAACAACGAATGAAACCTGGGAACCAATTGTCAAAGCAACTCTCACGTGAACTGGGTACTCAACCTCGGAAAGATCCGAAAACACAAGAAACCGCACAGAACACCAGCTTCCGGAATCACTCGAAAACCTCAGAGACGAAAACGGCAGACGGCAGCGCAAACTACCGAAACATCAACCAACAGAAACGCAGAAACAGAAAGAGGAGAAAAACAAACTCTACCGAATACTCCAACGACTCCAGTTTCCACACGATTTCGGAAACTCTGTTACCGCTATTATAACTTCTCCATACACCCTCGGTACACGATACGCCACACCCAAACGTATAATTTATACCGTATTTAAACTAAGTACTTTAACCAGCTCAAGGGATCCTCGTATGCCTTCTACCGCTTTCCAATGTATAAGTCGCGGTACTCTAACGTCACAAAAAGTCTTCATTAAACAAGCTCTGTATCCTTAACTGTTCGCTGCCAGAACTATGATTTCATAATTTGTATCTTTCTGGACAAACACATCAATAGTACTTGTAAAGAATTTTAACCACTACTCAACACCAGTGAGAAAACGATCCTCTTACATGACCACTCTGGGCCCAGCTTCCGTTTCAATTCTGTTAACTGCACCAAGTGCAACAGATTCATAAGACAACTCCCACTCATTCTGCCGTGTCTTTCAAAAAAAGTAGGTAACATCAACCGACTCGTCAACTCTATCTTCTAGAATTTCCTTCGATCTAGAGTAAGAAAACGCTGGTACCCCACTTCTGGTACCAGTTGTGGCGTTCTGCGCCCGTCCGGACGCCTGCCCTGTCGTCGCGCCGGGCGGGTTTCCTTGGTGGTGGTGACTCCAGCCCACTGCCCGTCTGGAGCCCCACCAGAGTCACTGCCTTGTCTATTTACAACGTAAAATGGCTGTTCTCTATCAGAGGAGATTCAGGATTAGCCGCTTAAGAAAGGTAACACTATACAGTTCTGTCTCCGGGTCTGACTCTGCTCCTTCCGCGGTCGCCGGGTGGGCAACGTCCTGCAGGATGGCCGTCCTTCAGAACAGGGTTCGTTCTTTAATCAGCAGCAGTCTTCCCTCTTTGTGTGCCTTCCCAGCTACGGCTTCCTCTTACTCTCCAACTGATCTGGACTCTGACGCACCATTATACATCTCGTGACTCTTTAACTATCGCCATTTATAAGGGACACCAAACGTTTTCTAAGTATCGGGAACAAGGAATACATGCGACAAGTCTCTGCATCACATCGTCCTAGACACCGGTCTATTGGGCAACTGTCAATTGTTACTCTCTACGTCGTGTCGTCTAGGCACCTGTCCATTGGACAACTCGTCTTCCCACCGTCACGTGTCTCTCGATCCATTTCCGTGCAGGGCATACCGGCCTCACACGTATATTATCATGCACCACATTTACGGAGTAAGTTTCCTTACCCGTCTTCTGTGTTGGCAATTATCGACCAACACAGTGATAAATTCTGCTTCGAAAGATACCTGAAGGGGTCTCTACGGCACTCTGATAGTGAAGGTCCTCTCTCTATAACCTTCCTATCTACACACAGAACTTCGTTCCGACCTACGCACGAGGGGGCCCATCCTCGCACTTCAGTCAGTCCTCAGAACTGCGTGTTACGACAAGCAAATATGTTCCTGCCTGGGTATCCGACTACCCGGACTTTCACCTATCACTCTCTTGGTCTGATTTAATATCCATTCGTACTTGGGATTCTCGTACTCTTCACCTGGGGACGTCACCTTGGGACTCTGGCTAGCTGAACTTCAGCCAGGAAAACGCGGGCATGTCTCTTCCGGACCTGGGTACCCGACTACCCGATCCGAACTTTCACGTTAATCTCTTGGTCTGATTTATTCTACCGTTTACCCGGAACTCGCGAACTCTTCACCTAGGGATCTGGCCCGCTGTATCTTCTCGTTGCGGCGTATCCCTACCCGGTTTACATAACCCTTTATACGGTTGTGTTTTCCCGGGAGCTCACAGACTCGTAGGCTCCAATTCCGAGTACACCGACTCGATTCTACTAACGGTATCAGTGGAGTAACTATCAGTACTGTTACCCATCATTTCACACAGACCTGTGTTTTCACTTCCCACTGCGGGAATTTTCCTGTCTTCCACGCACCTGAACGAACCACGGTCAGATTGTTCGGGCAGTTCCCCGAACCGAGAAGTTTGAGGTTAGTTCCGCGAGCCAAGATTTGTGGTAGACCGGAGTTAGGTAGGCCAAAGAAAGATATGCGGGAAAACCGCGGGAGTAACTATGACGGAAGTAAAACATCCAAAGGAAAAAAGTTGTGGTAGACCGCGGGTTAAGACGTATAAATGTATTATTGTTTATTGTAACTTTAATATGTATAGGCTTTTTTTGGGTAGTTGAGATATTTCGGTTTGACCGCGAGTTGAGAGATTGCGGTTAGTCCCGCGAGTTAAAAGAAAGGCGGGTAAGTTGCCCGATATTATCGAACGGAACCAACGGGGTCACCCTCCCCGTACAAATCGAACTGTCATCACCGGGGTCTTACCTTCCCCGTATTTATACAGACCTCTGTATCGAACGGAACCACCGGGGTCTTGCCCCGTCTTTATCGAACGTCACCAACGGAGTCTGCTTCCCCGTTCTTTCGAACGGAATCACCCTGGTACCTGTCCCCGTACACGTCGAGCGGTCACCAACGAGGTCTGCTTCCCCGTCTTTACCGATACAGACTTATGTATTCGCTATTACTCAAGATCGGTCTCTCCCCGAGGTTTACTCAGCCTTTTAAACTTCCACAATCGGGATTCAGACCGGCTCGCGATCTAACGGCAGGGTGGGCCCCAAACCTGTCGAATCGGCGGTCAATCCAACACCCAAGAGTGATTAGTTTTTGCTGTAACTCGGGATCGCACTGGTTAACTTTTTACTGACGATACTTGAACTGAGTTATCACTAACCGGGTCTTTGCCCGTGTATCTCTGACGGTGAACACCGGGTCTTTGCCCGTTTATCTCTGACGATCACCAGCGCGGTCTTTCCGCGTGTATATCTGACGCTCAACAGCGGGAACTTTGCCCATGTATCTCAAACGGTCAACTCCGGGTCCTTGCCCCGTAGGTATCGAAATGTCACCTCACGGGATCTTTTCCCGTCTTTATTGAACGGCCACCGACTGGGGCTGCTTTCCAGTCTTTATCGAACGGAACCGCCGGGTCTTTCCCCGGACTATCGAACAGTCACCAGCGAACCAGACACCGACGGGACCTTTCCCGTCTATCTATCGAACGGAACCGCCGCGGTCGCCTTCCCCGGACTTTACCGAAACAGACCTGTGAGCCTTTATTTCTCACGATCGGTCTTTCCCCGAATCAGCCTTCCATGATCAGACTCGGTACTGCTCGCGATCTACAACAGAGCGGGCCCTTACTCCGTTGGATCAGCCATTTTGCCAGCACTGGTCTGACCGCCTATGGGGCGGCTGTCACTCGGGAGCGCACTGATTAGCCTTGTACCGGACGCCGTGTCCGTAAAATCACTCGTAACTTAACCGAAACCGGGACTCGATCGAAACACTCGCCGAACCAACGACACTAAAGCACCGTGTCGTGTACATGCAAAGCGCAACTTCGCCGCTCTACGATATAAGCAAAACACCGTGAGGCAGTCTTTACTTATCCCTCGCCACACTATACCGTGGCTTGTTCCTTATATACTAGCCTACGCGCACCTTTTCAAATACAGGTGTCTAAGGTATTGAAATCAAACAATGATATTAAGCGACGCCCTAGCTTTAGGCCTTATTTATTGGACCTGAAAGCGTGTAATATTATACGAAATAATAATTTGAATCGCTTAAATGACAAAAACCAGCTCAAACTTAAATATTGGCTATTATTATATCACGTTAGCGCTACCATTTACGCATCGGCCGCTGATGCATTACGTCGCCAGATACCGCGTCAACAACACAACTATTATTGATTAAACCTACAATCAAGACCTGTGGCCAGTCCGCCACACTCTCCCCACCTTACTTAGATGCGGAGCATCTCTGACAAAATCGGGGACCTTAATCACTCGTGACACAGAAACATCTCCAACCCAGATCCACTTAGAGAGCAAGGAACCATTGTACCACTGGTTATAGGGCGGAATACCTCGGTCATCTGGACGACTTACTCGGTCAAGTACTCAATCCAGACCCATCCATCTCCGCACCCCGCACGAACGTCAAGCAACGATGATAGCCTGAGCAACAATCCTTGGTGCGAGCAACCACTCTGCGACCGTAGAGAAGCCCATCTCCTGCGAACCGTACTGACGACAGCCTGTTTAATGGTGCTAGAGATCCAAACCACCACCCTACTGGCAACTTGTCTAATCCACCAAGTCGCCAACCTTAACCGGCCCTCTGTCATGAACCTGAGCTCTACCTAACCAATATGGCCAGGAGACCTAGGAGAGAAAAGTCACCAACTATCTCCCGATCTTGCAAATAAACGTTAACTCCATCACATCACGCACACCTCCGAAATAAAACATCCGAAATCAAACGTATCGAGCAGGGGAAGTGACAGCCGCTTGTGATAACATTTTTTTTATGTGTTTCTTTTTTTATATTTTTTTTGTAGTTTTCTTTTCAAACATATTTTCGTATTTGCACAATTGTCCAACAATTATCGAAACTTTACAATACACTGTTCTCGCTAAGCTTCGAAACATCAATACTGCAGTATCAGCGCATATACATACGATATCACCCACTAACGTCTTTCACCAAGGACACTCAACAATCACCACTGGAAACTGTCAGCAAAACTCCTGCAATTAACGGTACCACAAGGATCACCGACTGCCTTGTAACTCACGCGGTATTAAATATTCGCATCACCGAAACATTGTCAACCAGGAAGTGCTCTACACAAAGGCATTGTCGAAAGAACGTTTCCAAAGATCGCACTTCAAGAACACTGCAATATCAAACCGGATACCAACACTCAAAGGAAAAGGATTCTCATCAAAAGATACTCGTCGTCCTTCCAAACAGTCCACAAAGAACCGCAAATAAAACGTAGCCAGTACTAGGAAAACAGTCCAAACGAAACCTCATCAAAATGGAAAATTAAAGATCGACCTTCGACAATAGTCCACAAAACCACCGCAATTAAGCGGCAACTAGTACCGCTACTGTTATTCACTCCAACAAGTTGAAAAACAACCCAAAGGAAACAATTCATCAGAAGGGAACTCAAAATAATGTCTTACGACAAAAGTCCATAAAACCACCGCAATTAAGCGGCAACAAGTACCGCTAAGTCACTATACTGTGTTCTACGAGACACAGTCCAAAGAAACGCTCTCATCAAAATATAAACTCAAAAGTGTCATTTCAGAAAACCACCGCAATTAAGCGGTACTACATCGTTCTGTGATGTAACACCGTGATTCTCCTCGTTACTAAGTCAGCGGACAGTGCTACTTGCAAGGTCCTATTTGGCTGTACTTCTTTCCAGCCACGTAAATCTCGAAATTACATCGGTAACTTATACTCGGTAGCGGATACGTTCCGTTCCCGAACCGAATTCTCAGACTGGTTACCCGCCGACTGCACTCTTATTAGTGTCGGCAATGAACAGCCAACGCTCTGTGGGTTCCAATAATTCTAACACCAAAGAAACAACATGGGACCACCGACCTTTCCTTTCCGGAAACCAAGAGACAACCCCGTGGCCTGCGTACCATAATCGCATCGACACAAGCCATTCTCCTACACGTCAACGTTCGGAACTACCTGGACGACTACACTTGCCTCAACTGATCCGACGCCATGCCTAAGATTCGCCTTTTCACCTCCTCCGGCAGCTCTCTGTGCACACCACCGTCTTATTTGCCCCTTTTTGTCCACACTGATACCAACGAAGTAATCAGTGTTTCTCCAAATTACCCGGGCTCCTACGGTTCCTATGCACTTCCAGGGGTTCCATTCCCCTATTATCCACTGCCTCCAACCTGGTGAACTCTATTGCGAACTTCCTAGTCTCTGCAACCCCGCACGTACGCCAAGCAACGATGATAGCCTGAGCAATAATCCTTGGTGCGAGCAACCACTCTGCGACCGTAGAGAAGCCCATCTCCTGCGAACCGTGCTGACGACAGCCTTTTTAATGGTGCAAGAGATCAATAACGTGAATCGTGCTTCGACGCCAGTCGTCCTTCATCAACTTCTCGTCCTTTATCGCATTCTCGAATTCGACCTCAAGAAATGCCAAGCGACGATCTCGTTCTCGGTCCCCAACGTTGGTTTTCCGGTTGTCTCTTGTAACTGTTCCTCGGCCGTACTTGGTCTGTTTCGCATGCTTATTTACTCTTATAAGCTGCCTCAAGGTTAGCCAGTTCTCCTCCTAGCACCTTCCGTGCTAAAACTTCGATTGGCGAACGCATCTATACAAGCGTCGCAATCACCCGTTTCCAAAATATCACTAGCCTACTAACTCTCATGCACAACATTGCTCAGACTTTCTCCATGAGCTTGCCCGTAAGTGCAAAGGTTCATTCGAAATAGGCTAGTCTGACCTTCGGACCCGTAACTGGCGTTAATCTCTTCATTTGCCCAGCTACATTCCTCGGTACGCCATATCTCACAGCAATAGAGATGTGCTCATTAAACCGTATCCTAATCGGTCTGTTTTCTCCTGGTCAATCCAATGATCTGCAGCTAGCGCAACTTCTAGCTTCACCAAAAACGCGAATACCGGGTACTGTCGTCTTTCCATCATATCGCTTAATTAACGTATTACACGATCGGTCAGAGTTTCGCACTCTTCTAAGTAACAGGCGTTTTCTCACACACCTCTAAATATTTCTTTATGGTAGCTTCGTTTTCACCAAAGGATTCAATTTCGCCTCCAGTGGTCAACACTGACCATTTTCACTTGTCCTCTAAACAACGTACCTCTGCCCAGTACTCCACTTAGAATTCTCCGTATTTATCTCACGGTCTTCCGTCGGTAACACAGACAAATACTAAACGTCTCCCTGCGGGTCGCCTCCCGCGAAACCGAAATTCGACTTTCCACATTAATTGCTAAAGCTCTGCGAACTTCCACCGAGGATCGCAACACTACCACCTCGTTCAGAACTATCTCTCAGCGTAAGCTTCTGAACTATTTCCGCTTCATTGTACATGCGGAAATCTTCCCATCGGCTGTCAACGGCACCTGCCGCCACCGCCCCGATGAAACGGCTATTGTCGGTCAAGACAGTCTTCGGCCGAGTCACTTTTCACTGTCGGTCAACTGCCTTAACTTCATCCCTACCACCGATGGTGAAGTTTGGCTTCTTATACGTTCCCGTTTTCCTGTCTCTGTTTCTCTATCTCTTTCGTAACTTTTAGTCTCACCGGGTTTCACAGCGTAATCAACCTCTGTCGCTATCACGGTCTACGCCTCGTATTTGTATTTGGGTACCATAGCCACTGAAATCGGACATACTTCATCCACTCGCAGATTACCTGACACCAATACTCGCTTTCTGCGTAAAATTGTCTCCATATAATGAACTCGGTTCTCGGACTTCGAAAACACAAAAAAACCGTTCAGAAAGCATCTAAGGAGCAGAAACCATGTAATCAAGAACCAGCGAAGAAAATGATCTGGATCGCTCATCACCGACAAACCGTCTCGAAAGCACAAGAAACTACGTAGACACACAAATGACCTACTCTTCTCAAAAGACCGGACGGAAGGGGAGAAGAAACAACACGCAAACGCGAGGAAAGTGACAACACTCAGAGAAACGATCGGAAATTAACCAGGAAAACAACGAATGAAACCTGGGAACCAATTGTCAAAGCAACTCTCACGTGAACTGGGTACTCAACCTCGGAAAGATCCGAAAACACAAGAAACCGCACAGAACACCAGCTTCCGGAATCACTCGAAAACCTCAGAGACGAAAACGGCAGACGGCAGCGCAAACTACCGAAACATCAACCAACAGAAACGCAGAAACAGAAAGAGGAGAAAAACAAACTCTACCGAATACTCCAACGACTCCAGTTTCCACACGATTTCGGAAACTCTGTTACCGCTATTATAACTTCTCCATACACCCTCGGTACACGATACGCCACACCCAAACGTATAATTTATACCGTATTTAAACTAAGTACTTTAACCAGCTCAAGGGATCCTCGTATGCCTTCTACCGCTTTCCAATGTATAAGTCGCGGTACTCTAACGTCACAAAAAGTCTTCATTAAACAAGCTCTGTATCCTTAACTGTTCGCTGCCAGAACTATGATTTCATAATTTGTATCTTTCTGGACAAACACATCAATAGTACTTGTAAAGAATTTTAACCACTACTCAACACCAGTGAGAAAACGATCCTCTTACATGACCACTCTGGGCCCAGCTTCCGTTTCAATTCTGTTAACTGCACCAAGTGCAACAGATTCATAAGACAACTCCCACTCATTCTGCCGTGTCTTTCAAAAAAAGTAGGTAACATCAACCGACTCGTCAACTCTATCTTCTAGAATTTCCTTCGATCTAGAGTAAGAAAACGCTGGTACCCCACTTCTGGTACCAGTTGTGGCGTTCTGCGCCCGTCCGGACGCCTGCCCTGTCGTCGCGCCGGGCGGGTTTCCTTGGTGGTGGTGACTCCAGCCCACTGCCCGTCTGGAGCCCCACCAGAGTCACTGCCTTGTCTATTTACAACGTAAAATGGCTGTTCTCTATCAGAGGAGATTCAGGATTAGCCGCTTAAGAAAGGTAACACTATACAGTTCTGTCTCCGGGTCTGACTCTGCTCCTTCCGCGGTCGCCGGGTGGGCAACGTCCTGCAGGATGGCCGTCCTTCAGAACAGGGTTCGTTCTTTAATCAGCAGCAGTCTTCCCTCTTTGTGTGCCTTCCCAGCTACGGCTTCCTCTTACTCTCCAACTGATCTGGACTCTGACGCACCATTATACATCTCGTGACTCTTTAACTATCGCCATTTATAAGGGACACCAAACGTTTTCTAAGTATCGGGAACAAGGAATACATGCGACAAGTCTCTGCATCACATCGTCCTAGACACCGGTCTATTGGGCAACTGTCAATTGTTACTCTCTACGTCGTGTCGTCTAGGCACCTGTCCATTGGACAACTCGTCTTCCCACCGTCACGTGTCTCTCGATCCATTTCCGTGCAGGGCATACCGGCCTCACACGTATATTATCATGCACCACATTTACGGAGTAAGTTTCCTTACCCGTCTTCTGTGTTGGCAATTATCGACCAACACAGTGATAAATTCTGCTTCGAAAGATACCTGAAGGGGTCTCTACGGCACTCTGATAGTGAAGGTCCTCTCTCTATAACCTTCCTATCTACACACAGAACTTCGTTCCGACCTACGCACGAGGGGGCCCATCCTCGCACTTCAGTCAGTCCTCAGAACTGCGTGTTACGACAAGCAAATATGTTCCTGCCTGGGTATCCGACTACCCGGACTTTCACCTATCACTCTCTTGGTCTGATTTAATATCCATTCGTACTTGGGATTCTCGTACTCTTCACCTGGGGACGTCACCTTGGGACTCTGGCTAGCTGAACTTCAGCCAGGAAAACGCGGGCATGTCTCTTCCGGACCTGGGTACCCGACTACCCGATCCGAACTTTCACGTTAATCTCTTGGTCTGATTTATTCTACCGTTTACCCGGAACTCGCGAACTCTTCACCTAGGGATCTGGCCCGCTGTATCTTCTCGTTGCGGCGTATCCCTACCCGGTTTACATAACCCTTTATACGGTTGTGTTTTCCCGGGAGCTCACAGACTCGTAGGCTCCAATTCCGAGTACACCGACTCGATTCTACTAACGGTATCAGTGGAGTAACTATCAGTACTGTTACCCATCATTTCACACAGACCTGTGTTTTCACTTCCCACTGCGGGAATTTTCCTGTCTTCCACGCACCTGAACGAACCACGGTCAGATTGTTCGGGCAGTTCCCCGAACCGAGAAGTTTGAGGTTAGTTCCGCGAGCCAAGATTTGTGGTAGACCGGAGTTAGGTAGGCCAAAGAAAGATATGCGGGAAAACCGCGGGAGTAACTATGACGGAAGTAAAACATCCAAAGGAAAAAAGTTGTGGTAGACCGCGGGTTAAGACGTATAAATGTATTATTGTTTATTGTAACTTTAATATGTATAGGCTTTTTTTGGGTAGTTGAGATATTTCGGTTTGACCGCGAGTTGAGAGATTGCGGTTAGTCCCGCGAGTTAAAAGAAAGGCGGGTAAGTTGCCCGATATTATCGAACGGAACCAACGGGGTCACCCTCCCCGTACAAATCGAACTGTCATCACCGGGGTCTTACCTTCCCCGTATTTATACAGACCTCTGTATCGAACGGAACCACCGGGGTCTTGCCCCGTCTTTATCGAACGTCACCAACGGAGTCTGCTTCCCCGTTCTTTCGAACGGAATCACCCTGGTACCTGTCCCCGTACACGTCGAGCGGTCACCAACGAGGTCTGCTTCCCCGTCTTTACCGATACAGACTTATGTATTCGCTATTACTCAAGATCGGTCTCTCCCCGAGGTTTACTCAGCCTTTTAAACTTCCACAATCGGGATTCAGACCGGCTCGCGATCTAACGGCAGGGTGGGCCCCAAACCTGTCGAATCGGCGGTCAATCCAACACCCAAGAGTGATTAGTTTTTGCTGTAACTCGGGATCGCACTGGTTAACTTTTTACTGACGATACTTGAACTGAGTTATCACTAACCGGGTCTTTGCCCGTGTATCTCTGACGGTGAACACCGGGTCTTTGCCCGTTTATCTCTGACGATCACCAGCGCGGTCTTTCCGCGTGTATATCTGACGCTCAACAGCGGGAACTTTGCCCATGTATCTCAAACGGTCAACTCCGGGTCCTTGCCCCGTAGGTATCGAAATGTCACCTCACGGGATCTTTTCCCGTCTTTATTGAACGGCCACCGACTGGGGCTGCTTTCCAGTCTTTATCGAACGGAACCGCCGGGTCTTTCCCCGGACTATCGAACAGTCACCAGCGAACCAGACACCGACGGGACCTTTCCCGTCTATCTATCGAACGGAACCGCCGCGGTCGCCTTCCCCGGACTTTACCGAAACAGACCTGTGAGCCTTTATTTCTCACGATCGGTCTTTCCCCGAATCAGCCTTCCATGATCAGACTCGGTACTGCTCGCGATCTACAACAGAGCGGGCCCTTACTCCGTTGGATCAGCCATTTTGCCAGCACTGGTCTGACCGCCTATGGGGCGGCTGTCACTCGGGAGCGCACTGATTAGCCTTGTACCGGACGCCGTGTCCGTAAAATCACTCGTAACTTAACCGAAACCGGGACTCGATCGAAACACTCGCCGAACCAACGACACTAAAGCACCGTGTCGTGTACATGCAAAGCGCAACTTCGCCGCTCTACGATATAAGCAAAACACCGTGAGGCAGTCTTTACTTATCCCTCGCCACACTATACCGTGGCTTGTTCCTTATATACTAGCCTACGCGCACCTTTTCAAATACAGGTGTCTAAGGTATTGAAATCAAACAATGATATTAAGCGACGCCCTAGCTTTAGGCCTTATTTATTGGACCTGAAAGCGTGTAATATTATACGAAATAATAATTTGAATCGCTTAAATGACAAAAACCAGCTCAAACTTAAATATTGGCTATTATTATATCACGTTAGCGCTACCATTTACGCATCGGCCGCTGATGCATTACGTCGCCAGATACCGCGTCAACAACACAACTATTATTGATTAAACCTACAATCAAGACCTGTGGCCAGTCCGCCACAGTTCCCAACCATTTTCAGAGCAAGACATCCTTACTAAAGGTTCTTCAGTCAACGGCTTCTAGTCTTAATTTCATTTAGTTTTCTCCCAGTTAGTTCTTTACAATAATGTTCGTTGTATTCAACCGCAAGTACTAACATTATTTTTAAAAGCTTAATTTTAATTTTAAAACTAAATGAAAATTACACTGTGTTAGCTCAGTGCTTCCCGATCCTTTTTGGCTACAGAACCCTTTGATCTGAAAGACTGAAACTATTTATATGCTACTTGAAGTTTTAAAAATATTGATAGGCCTATGTCAATAGTAATGATAATCAGTAGTTTCTAACAATTTTTGACAGATAAGGCGTCAAGATATTATTTTTGGAGCACTCTCGGGTGGCGCGGCGTCCAGGTTGAGTAATACTGGTTTAGAGGAAAGCAATTGCCAAGCAACGGCTGAAAACATGGTCGTCTTTCCTCATCGATAGATGGCGTGGGGCTCTGACGTCGTCGATCTTAATGCGGGAAGCTCTTGGGCGGATGCAATATTAAGCGACGACGAAGACGAAAGCGAGAGGACATGATTATGGCTTTAAAAATCATCGCATCCGTCATCATCATCATCGTCGTCGTCGTCATCATCACATCGTCATCCTAATCCTACTACTCCTCATTTACATCATCAGCGGCAGCGCGATGGACTTAATGATGAGTTATAATGACACTCACCACCCCTGCCGCCTCACCGTCACTATAACTATCACCACTGCCATAACCATCTCACCTTCTTCTTCTTCTTCTTCTTCTTCTTCTTCTTCTTCTTCTTCTTCTTCTTCTTCTTCTTCTTCTTCTTCTTCTTCTTCTTCTTCTTCTTCTTCTTCTTCTTCTTCTTCTTCTTCTCCTCCTCCTCCTCCTCCTCCTTCTTCTTCTTCTTCTTCTTCTTCTTCTTCTTCTTCTTCTTCTTCTTATCCTTCTTCTTCATTACAGGAGATAGACGAGGAGAAGGAGGAGGAGGAGGACGAGGACGAGGAGGACGAGGAGGAGGAGGAGGAGGAGGTGGAGGAGGAGGAGGAGGAGGTGGAGGAGGAGGAGGAGGAGGAGGTGGAGGAGGAGGAGGAGGAGGAGGAGAAAATAAGGAGGAGAAGCAGGAAAGTGGTAAGAGTAGGAAGAGGAGGACGCGAATGTTAAAGAGATTCAGCAATTATAAGCAATGCGGTTTCGAGAAAAGCAAGTTTAGGGACACGGTTCATCTGCTGTTCGGGTCCTAGGTTTCCACCTGATGCGGTCGATTAATTATGACCAGACGAAGGACAGTTTCAGTGGAAAGCAGTAGATTACACGGACGTAATTGAGATTCAGAGCTGATTGTTGTAGCGGGAGTGACTCTTACAGATAAATCAACTGGAACATCGACGGATCCAAAGGTTGAGAAAGGGTTCCATGGCCAAGAAAAGGCGCAAATGACTTCATCATAACATTGCTAACGACCACTTTCGGTCATGAGGACATTGGCCAACCGTCTTATGACATCAGCATTTCTAGTGACATTTTGCATTCATAAGCTAAACTGAATTTCTTAACATTGTTCAACTCTTCTTTCTTAGCTTTCAACATTTTGAACTTTGATTTATTGTTTCATAAGATAAATCCTTAGTTTCGCAGGTTTTTTGCCATTTGTCTGACTAAAATGGGGCCATGCCCTTAGCTGCTAAATACATCAATGCAATGAAGAGGGGTTGTGCCGACGATGATTTGCAGATACATTCCCGTTCAATCCAATGTATACCATTGCTTTGCCGTGTTTGAGATTCGGTGGATGAATCCTTCAACTGTAGCCTGCAATTAGAGGGGTCGCCTATACCTGATTATGTTTATAACTTGGTTATTGCCTTCCTTGCCGACCGTGAGCATAGAACAAAATTTAACGGTTCCATATCATACTTAATTAAAATAAATGCTAATATAGTCTAGGGGTCGGGTTCAGGGCCTATATATTTCATAATAATCACATCAAAACTAAAACGTTGCACCATGGAAATAGAATGCTAAAATATGCTGATAATACCCTCGTCAAATGCTGCTGCGGTCAGGGAAGTGCTGGACCACATTGAAAGATGGCAAAGACATGTAATCCCAAGCTGAATCACATTAAGACCTATGAGATGCTGGTTATAGACGAAGAGGGGAGGGCTGGCAGGGGATGGTTGCACCAGTCACACCCAGGAGTTACTAGAGTAGATGAAATGACAGTCCTAGGGGTAAAGTTTACGGAAACGCGTATCACCCGCATATGCTGTAAGGCCAGGCAGTCGTATGCATTACGCATTTTAAAAGCTCATGGCCTTAAGAGCCCAAACCTATTCAACACGGTTCGCTCCACCACGCTATAGCGCGCATGCTGTATACGAGCCCTGTATGGTGGGGTTCCCTCGGCAGCAGGATCAAAAATAGGCTTCAGTCCACCCTGATGAGTTCCTAAGGGTATAAATGTTAATGTAAATGTACACATTTTCCTGTAGCGACCACATGGCCTCGACCCTGCTCATTTTTCAGTGAATCGATCGGGTGAGGTCCTTCGTATATTGTCAGTGACACCCTCCATACCTTACGTCCTTGCATAATTACCTATTTATTAAAAGCGCCATGAGCAACACCAAAACCCCGGACTGCAATTCGTATATGTCAACGTTGCGTTAATCTGAGCTTGCCGCAAGGAAAGATAGATGGCAGTTCGGTGACGCTAGAGTAGACGACGTATTACCCTGTGGACCGACCGTTGCATGGGAAAATAATTCTACCTTATCAGGCGCAGGCAAATACATGATACAGGCCGATGTTTCGATCCCATCAACGTTTCACTGAAGGTTCAGACCAGAACGTCCGAGTCAAATGGCTTATTCTGATTGGCTGAAGCGAACTCATTAGCGATAGATTATGACGTCATAATGCTTCGCTACCTGTATGCATCAAGTTACGAGAAAACGCATCATCGTCATGATCATTGCCTCTGTTCTAACGGACCAATCTTCTGGATATTGAATGATTAACGGAATGATCGTTTGGATATTGACGGAATGATTAACGGACTGATCTTCTGGGTGCTGATCTGATTTCTGCTTGAGTTTGGTGCGCCATTGGTTACTGTCTTGTGCATTAGACCCTGCACGATATAAGTTACTAATTACTTTTACTCTCAGCTGTGGATGGGAACCAATCGGTTTGACTTTGAATGTAGTTCCTCTATGATGAGTCTTGTAATTAATTAATTATCTGAGACTATTCGTATCTTGACTTTAACAACATTTAGGCTGGCGCACTCTGCGCTTTTGTAAAGTGCCCATGATGCATGCAAATACTTTTATATGGGGATTTCAGTGATGAGGTATTGAGACATGTCATGCAGAAGTGTCACAGCTTTTGTGCTGAAGAAATTGGATTTCTAGTGGAGCACACAGACCGTATTAAGACTCTTTACCCTGCGGAGAGAATTTGTCTACATTCACAGCTGCACAATAGACTTCGTCTAACCAGGATCTTAAAGAAGCAGCGTATGGCTTTGTTTATTCAGCAATGTACAAATATTAGATATAGTTTCTGATGACCATAAAGGCGTTATATATACTTATATATATATATATATATATATATATATATATATATATATATATATATATATATACACCCACACAGACACACACGCATATATATATATATATATATATATAATGTGAAGCACATATAAAGATATATATAGGCTATATATACTTGACAGGCTATGCATTGTTGAGGGATGTTGCCCTTATGTTTTGTCAGTGTATATTATTGTTGGTTTGTATGTAAAGCATGTAGCGCTCTACACACATTCCAACAATATATTGGGCCAATAGAGTAGAATTTACGTAAACGTTATACAATATACAATAGCTCTTTTCGGGCCTCATATTAACTGTATAATCTACTCTAATCCAATCCAATCCAATCTAATCTAATCTAATCTAATCTAATCTAATCTAATGGTTTCTGTATCACTCTATATCTCATAACACGCAAAGCATCAGTTGAAGATCACATAAGCAGCAACGTAACTAGGATTTTTCGTTTGGGGGGCTTAAGCCTTGAGCATGGCAACATTTATACAGTGCTCATACGAATTTTAGCCGTAAGCATACAACGGCCTGACTTGTTGGGGGGGGGGCTTCAACTTCGTTTGGGGGGGGGGGCTTAAGCCCCCCAACCCCAACGCTAGATACGTCCCTGCACATAAGAGAAAGCCATCGTCAGAAATCAGAATCCGTTGTAGATGAAGCATTCACAGAATCCGATGTCTATTCAAATACGTTTACACATAGGAAATATGCTTAGATATAGAAACTCATATTTGAGTCAAGGTCATATATGTATGAACCCATGAATTACCGTGTGCATTATTTGCATTCAATATATTATATATATATATATAAACTGTCTGTTAGAGCAGATATATATATATACAGTTGACATCAAGTGACAAATATATAACTATATACATTGTTCTCCAAACTTCCAAGCAGGCTCTACATGAAGTCCCGCAATATTACTGCAGGCTCTGTCCCGTAGTTGTACATATATTTGCTTATATATATAACATATATATGTGTGTAGTCTCATGCGTACATATATATATATAACATATATATGTGTGTAGTATCATACGTACATATATATATATATATATATGTTTGTAGGATGCTAGACGTTTGTCCCGATCTCAATAGTGGCAGATGACCATACACCGGCTTTTGCGAGAGCAGCGCACAGTGATTGTGTGGGGAGGGAAAACGGAGAAGGGAGGGAGGGGAATGGTGGGGTGTGTCCATCATGCGACTGCAGAAGGGGGAATGAACGAGGAGGGTGCGGGAAAACAAGGGCACCCGTCTGGTGCGGCGGTGGAGGTGGTGGTGGTGGTGGATGAGGGATGTATGAGCGGATTCTAGGATTCTAGGATTCTCGAGCCTTCCGTGTGATGTATAGGGCCATCGGCAACGCAAGTAGCCAATCGATAGATATGCGACCATTCGGCCCTTATGGCCACCCCTATTTGAATCTTCCATCAGCCTTTAGGCAGACAGACAGACAGACAGACAGACAGACAGACAGACCGACAGACAGACAGACAGACAGATTGACTGACTGACTGACCGACAGACAAACTGACAGACAGACATATAGACAGACAGACAGACATATTGACAGACAGACAGACACAGAGACAGACGGACGGACAGACAGACAGACACAGAGACAGACGTACGGACGGACGGACAGGCAGACAGACAGACGGACGGACGTACAGACTGGCAGACAGAAATGGAAAAAGAGACAGAGAGAGATAGAGAAAAACAGACTGACGGACAGGCACACATAAAGACAGACAGACAGACAGACAGACAGACAGACAGACAGACAGACAGACAGACAGAATCGAGAAACACAGAGAGATTGAGAAAAAGCCATACACATGCATACATATACATGCTTGAATATACATACATGCAGGCATGAATGTATGTATTTACATGTATAAATTTTATATACATGCAAACATATAAATATATATATATACATACATACATACATACATACATACATACATAAATGCATACATGAAATGCACTCATGCATTTACATCATTCATGTTCAACCATACATGTACATAGATACACATGCATGCATGCATGTGTATATTCATACATACATACATACATACATACATACATACATACATACATACATACATACATACATACATACATACATACATACATACATTCATGCATACATACATACATTGATTAATTTCAATATAACTCCTGCTGACACATACGTACATATAAACATACATACATATATACACACACATACATAATGGGAGGAAAGCAGTAAACAAGATATGACAGGCTAGGATAGGCATACATAAATAAATTCATTAATACACATGTAATACATATGGATTCACATACATAGATAAGGGGGAAGTGCCGTAAGAGAGGCGTTATGTTCAGGAGTCATTATCATTATTATTATTATTATTATTATTATTATTATTATTATTATTATTATTATTATTATTATTATTATTATTATTATTATTATTATTATTATTATTATTATTATTATTATTATCATTATTATTATTATTATTATTATATTACTATTACTATTACTATTACTATTATTATGCAGCATTTATTTGACTACACTGTCTACTGACGATCATCAAGTAAAGGCGCTTTGGCAATTCATTCACTCATATGTTGCAAGGACTTATATAGCGTCCCTTTAAGGTATCTACTCAGGATCGCTCCCGACTCAGTCCCGGCTAAATCGACAGTCCTAAGATTGGAATAGGACGGGAGGGAGCGTAAAGGAAAGCAGCAGGAAATCTTCTTCAGAAGTTGCGCAGGTGCTCTGTTATGTTATACTAGATGTTTGCCAGTCCTAATACGGCAAAATAAATTTGAAAATGTACTTTCCAATTGTACAGCAGGTATTATTTGTCGGCGAAAATGTGCGACCGTACGTTACTTACGGGAATAACGTACGCGTACCGTACGTACGTTATCGAAAAAATAACGTATACGCGTACCGTACGCGTACGTTAAAAAATGCCACAAGTTTATCTGATCATTCACAAAGAACTTGAATACAACCATAGTCTTGTAACGTACGCGTACCACACGCGTGCGTAAAAAAATTTCAGTTTAGCTCTACAATATTAGTCTCCCCGTAGGCTACGCAGGCCTAATTATTTACGAAGTATTGCCAATAAAATGACCCTGGCACTGACCATCCTATAAGGCAGTGCTGGCCAACCTTTTTGACACCGCA
>OY744612.1:19799889-19826000 GCA_963556255.1 Allolobophora icterica | reverse complement strand
CTGTAGTCGGGAGCGCCTCTGAGTAGTGGTGGACTTGAGGAGGCGCTATAGAAATATCCGAAATAAATAAAAATAAAATAAATAAATGTTGTAAGAGTTCTAAAAAGGCTGTGGCTTACTAATTCTGACTGCTGTTCTTTCATCACATATCATTTCAAGGCTCGAATAATGCAGTTACAAAGCTGTCCTGTCTTGCTATACCTTATCTTTATTACCTCACCTGACTAGAGAATTTGTCTGTGGAAGTTGACAGGAAAGAGACTGAAAGTCCTTGAAGTAGGATGTGGAGTTGGAAATTTCATGTTCCCATTGCTCGAGGAAATATCCGACGTCTTCTTCTATGCCTGTGACTTCTCTCCAAGGGCTGTGCAGTATGTCCAGGTACATTGTTCAAATAATGTGTGGCAGATTGTAACGACCTTCTTTTTATTCACATTTATATGTGTTTTATATGAGTTTAGTTATATTCGAGTGTCTTTTTGAGTATGATAAATTGTAAATTGGTGCCTAATATTAATGAATTATTGGTTGCTTTTTATTGATGAACTAGAGTATTTGCCCGTCATATTATGACGGCAGTGTATATAGGCCTATATGTATCGTTGGTTAAAATGCTCTGATCGCCGTCGTCAAGACGGCAGTACTGACGTCACAAATGGTTTCTGTTTCACAATAGATGCCAGAGCGTCCTCAGACAGACACCCGCTATATGGATATTATATGTGTAGATTAGTAGTAAGTAAATGCACTGACCAAACCAGAAAAGTCTTAATCACCATCATGCATTTCAAACTAATTTGTCAGTTTATGGAATGTGCCATTGCATCCTGATTGGCTTCTTATGCTGAACTGTAAATTGATGCTCAATAGTAGTAATAATAATAATTATTATTATTATTATTATTATTCCGGGTCTTATATTGCACCACTCGTTTGCAAAAGAATTAAGAGTAAATTAAGAGCTGGTGGTAGAAATATTGATAGATGAGAACCAGCATGTACATTATAAGACACGAACCACCTGTCTGTTTTAATCATGAGGATCCATGGTGTGCTGCTTTCCAAAGCATTGCTGTTTCCACAACATGTAGCCAGCTGTCTCTATTCTGGGCTTGTCTCCAGATTAAACCCATAGTTCAGTGGGCTCATGTCAACTTTCACAGTTCTTGTCATTGTGGTGAGGGTGTCCAACAGGCCTCTTCCAAACTTTTGGAGTGCCAAAAATCATTGCTCGCAAGGCCTTGGCCTGCTCTTGGCTCCCTTGTCTTTTTTTGATAAGTTGAAATTAACAATTGGCCAGAGGAAGCTGATCTTGAGTTTGTCCTGGTTGGATCAAGCAAAAGTGAAATGCATTAAGTAATTCAGCAAGTTAGCTTAACTAGTGCTAAACCATGAAGTGCCTCGCGTACAAGGATGGCAACTTTAAATGGACTCAAGCGGGAAAATATAACTAGTGTTATTTTGAAGACATTGACTCTGTAACTGGAGACCTTTGAGGAAACCAAAAAACATTGCATAGAAAGTCATCACCTTGTCACCTTGTGCTGTTAACTCCTGGAGCTCTAGCGATCGCCATGACACACATTCTCCATTGCTTCCTATTCGAAGTCAGGTCCCTTACTACTTCCAGATTCATGCCAGTTACATCGTGAATCTCATCCATCCATTTCTTCCTTGGTCGACCCCGTCGTTTTTTCCCCTCACCACAAGCCAACATCATTTCCTTTTCTAGCCCATCAGATCGCATAACATGACCAAAGAATCCAAGCTTCAATCTTGTCGCTTTTTGTTTTAATGACTCTTCATTCTCGACACCAATCTCCACTCGTATTGATTCGTTCGTCCATTTCTCTGTCCATGATATTCTCAACATCTTTCTCCATATCCACATTTCACATGCGTTGACCTTTTTCTCCATGTTCTTTGTCATTGTCCACGACTCACACCCATACAGAACCGTTGGAAAGTCATAAAGGTGATAAAAAAGCAAACCAAGTATTGAATTCCAAATGTGCAGTCGTGATAAGGAGGTGGAAAAGGGTCCAAAATTCCAAAGTATTAGAGGTATGAATGGTTGATGACATGTTTTGATGGCTTGTGTTTTGAGGGCTTGTGTTTTGATGGCTCGTGTTTTTGTAGGAGAACCCGATGTATGATCCGAGTAGATGCCACGCCTTCTGCTGTGACCTAACAGCAGATGGTCTCACTGCTACTATTTCTCCAGGATCTCTAGACCTGGTTAGCATGATATTCGTCCTCTCAGCCATCCATCCGGATAAAATGGTCGCTGTACTACGTAATATCCATTCGGTAAGTATATGACTTAAATATAATTTGTGTAAAAGTGAGATAAGGATGGGTACGGTAATCCCATATTGGTCAACATCATTGAACAATAATTGGGACATGATAGTCAGTTGGTTAGAGCTTGGCTTGTACATATAAATGTGAACTATATTTAAACCTAACTTGTGTGTCATGGTTGTTTTTGTCAGTTGCAGAAACTGCAGATTATTTCCTGTTTGCTTTCACCCAGTGATGCTCTTTTGTTCATGTATTGTGAGTAGTCGGGTTTACTACTGCAGTGTCGTTTATATGGGCAACCTTTCGAGGCACATTGGGCAGCTGGAACATATGCTGCATGCAGCTCGTAGGCTTGTTGGTAGCACTTGAAAATTTGGTCATTTCTTGAACTATATGTTTGACGTACTCCGTTGACTGCGTATTTCCGAGTGTATTGAATTGAAGTTTTCGGCCTGGGTCTGGTGTTGCCAGTTGGAGAATGCATTGGGAGCGTTGCTGCACCATATCAGGTTTGGCTGGTTGTGGAAATTGTTGTTCTGTGTCTCATCATGAGCTTGTTGTTCTTTTTTGAAGAGGCCATGTCGTGACTTTTCAGTTGTTGGGCCAATCATCTGAATTAACCTTCTTTTAGATCTGGATGTTCTTTTACCTAAGGAATCTGCATGCACCTTTCGCAAGCATTTGAAAACTGTTCTAATTTAGCCAGGTTGGGCTGGGAGCATATTTCATTATTTTTACTAGGGTGTGTGACAGTTGCTCAGATGTATTTTTGTGTTCTTCGACATGTGTTGCATGTTTTGTGATTCTGGATAAATTCTCATAATAATTCTTTATCATTTTAAGGTTCTGCGAAGTGGTGGAAGCATCCTGTTTCGTGATTATGGTCTCAATGATCATGCGATGATTCGTTTTTCCACTGGAAGCAAACTCATGGATCGGTTCTACGTACGTCAGGACAGCACGAGAGCTTACTACTTTTCCACTGGTAATAGGATCAGTTCCGTCTAACATCCATTAGACATGGCTTATCATTTAAATTGGCATACTGGCTGAAACCTGTTAGCCTCTCAGCTCCACATCTTGGATTTAAATTCTGGGCATTGTATGAAAATATTACGAACTTATCTGTCATGTGAGTGCAAAAATGTGGTCCTGATGTGGGCACGGTAACCGATTGGTTAGAGCGCATGGCCTGTAACACTGAGAGTACAGGTTCGAGCTTCCACTGTGCAGGGACCTGGAGCAAGTCCTTCACTTACAATTCCTCAGAGCAACTGATGTTCTGTTGTATGATTGTGTGTGCACTACTGAAAGGAGGACAATATCAAATACAATAGTATTTTATTGCAAGAAAATGCTTAATTATGACATGAAAAGGTCAATTTATAATTTATTTAGACTTTTTGAATCTATCGCTGCTTAGCATAACCTTGTTAAATGGTAGTTGTTGATATGCCTGCTGATAAGGACAGTCGTAGAAGAAGTTTCTGTTGTACCTCGTTAATTTGCTGTGTATTATAAATTAAAGCTGTCTTGCTCCTTGTGAGGTACTGAAGGTGCTATGTAAATGTTCAGAGACGTGCATACACATGTACGCTTTTCTTTGATCAGCA
This sequence comes from Allolobophora icterica, assembly GCA_963556255.1. Classification (NCBI taxonomy): domain Eukaryota; kingdom Metazoa; phylum Annelida; class Clitellata; order Crassiclitellata; family Lumbricidae; genus Allolobophora; species Allolobophora icterica. The sequence continues at coordinate 19,822,083 of OY744612.1, read as the reverse complement.
TTTGCTAGAAAGCGTGTTGTTCCTGGTACATTATTATATACTAGGAGTTTTATATAACACCCCTTCAAGGCAGTGCATATTTTAAGGAATTTTGACTACTGGGACAAAATCAGCCATGGGTCTAGTTCATGATCTTTCTTTGGAACTCGTCTCTCAGATTTGGGTCGGAGAAAGTCGGCCATGATCTGGTCGAAGAACTTTTTAAGGAATTAATCTGCACAAACTTACAACTTTTAGACTTTTTCTAAAAAATTTCAAAATTCATCTCCGAAAAAAGTTTGACTTTTTTTTTTTTTTTTTTAGTCATCACCTTCTTTTACAACTTTTCTCGGGTCTCCCAACCAATAACAAGGGGTCATTCAATAATGTCATACCTTTCTCATTATACTACTGGGACAAATCTTTAAATTCTTGCAACATTTGTCCCACTAGTTGTACTTTTTACATACATTGCCTGGGACAAATCACTCTGACTACTGGGACAAATCCTAAGACTACTGGGACATTTGTCCCACTAGTTATACAGTTAAAATATGCCCTGCTTCAAGGTAATCTACTCAGGAACGCTCCCGATCCATCCACAGCTACATAGGACAGTCTTTAAGCTAGCAAAGAACATAGCAGGGTGATCCATAGGATCATGAGGAGCATAATAGGGAGCCCATTCCAGGTTGCAGGGCCAGCGACTGAGAAGGAGCGCCGCTGCTTGATAGGAGTTCGCGAGTGAGGAACCAAGCGGACAGCTGGGTCTGCCGATCGAAGGGCAGATCACCGCTGGACACCAGAGGTAAAACAGCATAGATCCCACAGGTACATGGGGACCAGCCCTTCTAGACAGCACAAGACCAGTGCAGAGATGCTATAGGTAATCTGCTGTGGAAAAGGAAGTACATGGTACATGTTCTGTCTTTGACTAGCATTCATTCACAGTTGCCAGTCCCTCCATTTAGAACTCTCCTACTGAGATTGTCTTTCACTTTAAACTGAAAACTTACATCTTCCAATCTACGTATGGCTGTTAATGTTTGCCTGGCTTCGGTGTGCATGTGCACTTCTGAATTCTGTAAGGAGGGCATTTTCAAATTACAGTTGTATTGTATAGTTTTGTATGTACACATACAGGCAATTTTTATTTATGCGTAAATTATTGTTCTTAGATGAACTGACCCGATTGTTCACCGAAGCCGGATTCCTGCCAGCAAAGAACGACTACATTTTTCGTGAAACTATCAATCGTAAGGAGGGCCTAGCTGTTCCACGTGTTTTCGTGCAAGGAAAATTTATTAAAGCCGACACTGTATGAAAAAGATAGATTTCATTATTGTTCAGTTATCTTTTGTACACTAGAACTCCTTATAATACACTCCAGTATGACACAAATTCTAATATAATGTGGTTATGGTCATGGATACCAAATTTAGTACAGTTTAAAAAATCCTCGTTACAGCACGTCCGAGTTATGAGGCAATTCTTAACATTGCTTCCAAAGCAGTGTTGTAATGAATTTCTTGTGTATAACGAATGGTCCTGTTAGTTTCATTATGTGAATGACTACAAATAGGTCATCAGAAATTTTGGCAACTTTCAGCGTTAACACAAGCTTTGAAAGCGTTGAGGACTCAAAGAAAGTTATTAAGTACCATTTAACTGTGGTCAGATTTGGCTGTGCTCTTGACTCATGTTAGCTACTAGATCAACCCTAAGGATCTATGAGCTGAAATACCAAATACCTTTAATATCTTTACGTTTTTTGTACATTGATGACTGGATGGCATCAATTGCACATTGGCAGAATACAAAGACTTCGTGTCAGACTAAGCTAATGACTTCTACAGTAGTTTTTATCACAGTTCCCAAGACATCAGTTGCTTCAAGTGAAGTAGCAATTGGAAACATCATACCTGGTAGGCCATTAGAGAAGTAAGGTTGAAATCCAACAGATCGGAGAAACCAAAGCCGGGGTATGGGGTATTCACGAGATGAGTTTTAAGTTTAGACCCAAATGAGTTGGCACAGAATTGGCAAAAACCAACTGGGCAGCAAAGCTTAGAACAAGCAACCAAGAAAGCCAGAGTTCTGAAAAGTGTTCATGCACAGAGTACAGCAAGAGCTATAGTCCTCACTGATCAAATGCAATATCCATTTGTGACGCCAGGGCTCAAAACCCGTCACATGTCGGTTTCTGGCCTTTTTATTTAGTCATATTCTACAATTAATCTGCTTCAGAATACTTTTTACAAAATGAAAATATCTTTTTGCTAACTTAAGTTATGCTCGTTTGATTCTTTCATTAATATATAGTTAGAAAATCGAATAAAAAATTTCGGAATATTCGTGTCATCAAAGTCATCAGCAGCCATTACTTGATTGTACTACAATTTTGCTGGACAATAAAGGGCTATATCCTGTATCGAATAAAACAAGTGGCATCAAATCGGATAACTACATTGCAAATTATGGCAAATTCATTGGCAACTGGTGAATTGAAGAATGTTCAATATTTTGACCCCTCTCGCCTATTTCGGCTTCTAGCTCAATATCTAGGAAGCGACAAGCGACGGGTTTTGAGCCCTGGCGTCACATTTGTATAAGGGGTGAGCAATGAGCATATAACATGGACTGGTCGACTGGTTGAAATGTAGAACTTTGTTACAATAAGACTGATTTTGATGTCTTCTTTGTTCATTGAGCAGCCAGTGTAATCTGTGCATGATGTTTAAGATCTTTTGTTATGGCTATGGCAAGAGTTTGAATCATTTGTAGTCTGTGCAGATCTCCCTTAGTGATACCAATGAGAAGTTACAGTACTAGTTCAGTCTGCTGGAAACCTATGGGTAGGCTAATGGGATTAAGACAGTTTGAGACAAAAGAGACCTGATTATATGAACATCCAGTCTGTGAAGTTAAGCTGATCTGTATAATGCCCAAACATGGTTAGAAAATGACTTGGTGGAGTCAAACACCGCACAAACATTAAATACGGTTAATATGTAAGCAACCCAACTGAACCGGAAAGTTAACGTCTGAACCGATGTAAAGCAGAACTGTTCGTTTATTACACTCCTGTTTAACGGATGTTGATAGAGGAGTGTTACAAGTGAACAGTTGCCTTAATTATCTTGCCTTTGTAATAATAATGGTAATGAATACCTGTAATTACCCTTTGGTATTTGATGTAATTGCTGCAAAGTTCTTTATTTACATTTGATAAGTAATTCTGTTGTAACTCTCGATAGATAATTTGGATGTAATATTTAGTAGTAGCGCTTTAAAAATTTCGAGATTAGAAAGGTTTTGGTCCCCATTCTTAACTCTACTCTATGTTAAAATATCTTTAACAGGAATCCCAGCATTCAACAGAAATTGAAAGAATTTCATTTAAATTTCATGAAGTACCGGTACTTGAATGATTATAGAGTAGTTCAGTCTGCTGATTTTCAGACTGTCTGTCGACTGTATGTTCAGTTACTGACTGATGGCCTCCCAGTTGAACTGACAGCATTGGAAATTATTTGATGTATGTTATTGTGATGTCATTTGGTAATCCTATCATTGTGACGTTATTTGATAAATCTTTCAGTGTGACGTCATTTGGTAATTCTATTAATTGTGACTGCTTTTGATTTGTCCATCATTTGGTAAGTCTGTCATTGTGACGTCAGTTGATAATCCTGTTATTTATGACGTCACTTGGTATGAATCATTGTGACGTCATTTGATGATTTGATAATCCTATCATTGTGACATTGTTTAATAATCCTACCATTGTGGGGTAACTTTATAATCATATCATTGTGACGTCATTTGAAAATCCAACTATATATGAGGTAATATGCACACTTGAAGTCGGTAGTGAAGGGTTGAATTAATATGGCTCATAATTATGTAATGATACGCTACGCGTTAACAAATTGCAACCAGTGTAATCTTCATCAGACAGTTGGGTGTGTGTATCAAAAACGGCTGCATTCACTAGCTGAGAACGTGGTGATGCTTACCAACTGCACTCGAACATTACTGTAAACTTATGTTCTTCTGTGAACCGTAGAAGAACTTGTAGCTTACACGCATGCACAGGGTGTGTAGTCGTATGAAATCACACTGCTTTTAGTTTATTCATTCACTTCAGGTAGCCTATTATCACATGTACTGAGTTGTTTTCTGAGTCATATTGTTATTGCTCCTCATATACGACTGTTCCTCTTTTCAACGAAATGAAGTTTATTCTTACTGCAAAGAGTGCGACTCTGTGCAAAGGTAAAATGTGGGCGCCTATGTCCAAGCTTTCACTTGTTTCCGGCTTCTGTTATCTTAATAACACAAATGTCTGGTGATGGCAGACACTAATGAGACCATGATGGTAAGATCGAAGTAAAGCGAACCGAATGCAGTGTTCTCTGGTTTCTGGACTTTCTTTTGGAATATATTTTTGCTGACCTCGGCAATCGTTCGTTTTTCTGTCGACTTGCTTATCCTCCTTGGCCTGTCTTTCTAATGTTCGACTAACCTTGGGATTCACCTTATTGCAGGTCAGATGTAGAATGCCATCGACTGATGCCTAGTGCACTGTTATACTGGCACTCTAACAGTTCTAAGATCAGATTAGGTTAGATGTCATTGTGTAGGCAGACTGCTTGTTTTTATTAAGGGGAGATGGTCTGAGCCAGTTGTTGACAATTCCCATGTAGTGCGTGCCACAACCTTGGCTAGGATGCTCTGCCTTTCGTGCTTGGTGGGGCTTTACAAGTTGGAGCGCAAGAGACCGGTTTGAGGCTATTGTGCGTCGCCTCATCCGCTACCATTACCTTCCTGATGATACTCCTACTTTTGAGCAGCTGTGTCTCAGAGCAGACTGTTTCCTCTTCTCAGCAGTCTTGACGGATGAGGGGCACATATTATGACCTACTCCCACCGAGTAGTCCCTCTACCTACCATCTGAGGCCGAGGGCCCATGATCGCGTTATCGCACCTGCCGATAACATGATGACGAAAACATACATTACTAGGAAGTTATATGGGATCAAGACTGTTTAGAACATATATAATGCATATAGGCTACATGTGTGCATATAAAAAATATATAGGACCTAGATTAGAACTGTTGTGAGTAGCGGAAAGATGTATAGGCCTATGGTTAGCAGAAAGAAGTATACGGTTGTCCACCAAAATGTGCAGTTGGTTGAATTAAGAATATTCTTATCTATCATAACCCCTCAAGTCTTATCTTCAATGGGAGACAGCCAGAACATACCATATATCATGTTATGGCGTCATACAAATAGCGCCCTGTTTTATTGCCAGACAAAATAATAAGACAATTTGCATAGCGCCGTAGTTTAAGTCAATGGCGTTCATATTGTTTAAAATGATATCTCCCCAGCGACAATCCGGCGTATGAACAATTATGTAAACAAGCTGACACCCGGCTTTTCTCTGATGTCTTGGGCTGTCCAGAGTACGTTTTGCGTGGGTTCTTATCTCCAAGCAAGAAAACTATATATAGGGCCTACCCTTCGGCCAAGAATACATGGCTGGATTTTACCCAAAGCCGATAGCTTACTGACAAAGACGTTCTTGGTTATGATGTTTTTGTAATTAAACCGGAAACTGTAATTTGCAAACCACTAATTTACATGTAATGTACACCAGAGTAAATATACGTAATTACTTACTTACAATCCCCGAGTGCTATTTATCTGGACGCTCCGGAAGTAGCCAAGTCTTGCGCAGCATAAAAATCTAGACCATAATGTAAAATTTTTTACATCATGATCTAGGCTATAAATACATTTATCGTAACGATTGTCTAAATTTTGCACACGGAACGTTGCATTTCGCTCTGCACACGGAGTTGTGCAAAACGCGTGCAGACCAATCGTATGGCTTTATTGGGAGGTGTAATCAGGACAACCAATAAAAATGAATTGCGACGAGAAAAGCTGACCAATAGAAACGACCCTCCGTTTCTATTTAAATGACCATACACCCAGCATAGGAGGAGGAGTGATCGTAAAACTGAAAGTAAAAGATCCGTAAATTTAAGACGTCTCCTAGAAACCTGCTGGAAGAAACTAAACATGGCTGATGTGCTCAATACTCGTAAGTATGGTAGTGTGTGACTACCAGAAATTTGTTAATTTTAGGATGTACGTGCGATATTGTTATGTATTGCAGAGTATTTTGCGCTTTGTAGGTGTAAAAGCCATAGCTAGGTGTGTGTAATTATTATAATGGATAATTAGTGTTTTAATTAATTACCTACTGTATGTTTACTCACAGTATAAATAATTACATTACCAATGACAAAATTTTGCAACGAACGAAGCAAATTTTTGAATATATACAGTTTGTGCAGTTGATTCCGTATAGAAAATTTAAGGCATTTTGATTAGCAGTTTAATTTTACCTCACTAAAGGTATGAACTTTTCGTAATGGCAAATATTAGTTACTAAAACCTGATTATATTAGCTGGTTTTTCTATCTCATTGCTGATTTAAAATTGTTTGCAAAATTCTTTTGCTAAGAACTGTTGCCATCTTCTTATGCTTTTAGAGTGCTGTGGAAAAGCAACATGCCCAAGTAAGCCAAATTTCTTAGTTGCCTTAACATGTGTTTCCATAATTTTCACAGCTAATAGTTTCATTAGAAGTAGTTTATTTTCTGCATCATTTTGGTTACTTTGTTACCCCTTCTATTTTATTGTTATATCCGTCTTATAATAATGAAACTTTTAGCTGTTATTGTACCATATTAATGTAATGGAATGGGTAATGTAGCAATACATTTAAGTAGTGTCTGATGAACAACTCCCAAACGAGGGGGGATAGAGTAGTGGTAATACTCGTGGCCAGGAGAGCATAAGGTACGCGGATCGACTCCCGTAACCCCCTTCAAGGGCGGCGCCTTGCATGGCTGCCAAACCGTGTGTTTAATTAAGATATTGATTGTACTTTCATGTTTCAATGTAATCTTACTGCGTCTGTCGGTTTGAAATAATAAAGAATATAATTATTATTGCTATCGCCTCCAGCTCCTTAAATTATCTTTTCCAGTGGCATCATTCCTTTTCTTGTTAGCACCATCAAATAATGCTTGTGGTGTGATCATTACTACCATCTTGTTTGTCATTTATTATGAGTAATAACTTGGCAGTAATTTGCCAGAAAGCGTTGCAAAAGCTCTGCAATGGTGCTATATAAAATGTTATTAGGAACAGCCGAAAATCCCATAAAATTATTTTTCAGTCAAAAAATAAAAATCCTTTATCGTTTCAGGAGAGGGGTCAACGTGTGTCTGTCCCAACTGCACATGTTTGAAAAGTGAATGCCCACCAAACTGCAAAAAGAACTGCTGTGCTGATGCTGAGAAGGGTGCCAAAGGGAAATGTGGAAGTGAGTTTTCTATTTGTATATATTAATAATAAAATATAATGCTAATTTAATTTATTGAGCAACTCTTTTACCCAACGTAGAAATGATCTTTCAGGAATGAAAAACTTAGGTTTGGAGTAGAAAATGATTTATTTAAAAATTCTGATCTTGTCCCAGTGTTCAGTTGCCATAAAACCTTTTCAAAGAGCCAGTTCCTGATTAAACGCTTGCTTCCAATAGCCACTGGGGTCAAAGGATTTGAGCAAATGAATGCCAACCCTTAGAAAAGAAGTCCCTTGTAAATGCTGAGCTTTGCTTTGATTCCAGTTTGAAGATATTGGTACCAGTGTGTATATGCTACGATTGCATTACATGAACGTAACAGGCAAAGCCGAGAAAGCCATCCGAGCCATGGTTGATCAGTGCAGTTAGCAGTATTCATGGTAAAGAGAAACACAAAACCAGTAATTTTCCAGGTGTAAAACGATATATACAAATAACACTGCCCTCTGCTGAACATTGGTCTCCATATGCTGCTGGCAGGAGAAGGGATAAAAGCGATTTGTATAACTAAATACCCGAGGAATTATATTTTATGGTAATTGCATGTTTAATAAATTGAATACCAGCAGCAAATGACTGACTACCATCAGTCATTTGACCTAATTATACACTCTTATGTTGGAATCAGTTACTTAGATTAATCTAATCTTGGGAAGGCCTACATATCCAGTGAAGCCTTTCTGCTATCTTCTGTAACTGTGATTGAAAACTTCTGTTGCACCGGCATTGATGCCTGATGGCACACCAAAACCAAGCCATAATCAGATTAATATCCAGAAGATCAGTCTATAAGACAGAGTCTATGGGGGATAAGCAGTTTTTTGCCTGTCCTTCACTTTGCTGTTTTCCAGTTTGGTTTCTTGTCCATCTTCTAATCCCAGGGCCACCGACAGAAATTCTGGGCCACTAGGCAGAGCAGTCATGGGCCCCTAAACTATCATTAGGCTTAATGAGAAAAGTTAATTGCGGGCCCGGCCCTGGCCCCGAAAAATCGCCGGAAAATCACCGGGCACCTGGGCATTTACCCCTCTGTCAGCAGGCCTATCCAATCCTGCAGCATATCTTGTGTTCTTCTCGTACACAATCCCATTCCTCCATTCGTCATTGAGCCACCAGCACTGTACTTAAGAAGAGATTTGTAATGAAATGAAACATTGTTCAGTCCAGTTAATTTGTTTTCTGTATATATCATGGAATTACTACGTGTCCTTGACCATGATGCTTTAAGGCATTGGCCTCTAAAGAAGTTTCAACTGTGGCTGAATAATAATGAAATTAATAGTAAAAATATTTTTTACTACAAAATCTGTACAATGTACATTTCAGATGCCAGCTGCAAGTGCGGGGCTAGCTGTAAGTGTGCCGCTGGTTCGTGTGCCGCAGGATGCAAGAAGGGATGCTGTGGGGATTAGTGTAAGTATATAATGTAACTGCTTTTGTTAGTATAAAGGTTTTTAAAATACAAGTTTAAAATATGTAAATTTGTTTTGTATGGATACCATTAATCATTAATTAATATACAGATGAGATTGCTTTGGCCCTGCAAACCAATGCAATACAGTTCCTTCAATTTGTGCTGTATATTAAGGGATCGTCCTTTTACGATGTCTGCGAAGGAGGGGAGCGGAGTGACCCAAAGACGGACAAGTAGTTGTCCGTTGACATCACCTCTTTTACCCATGCTTTGGTCTGGCACTGCCAGAGTATGGGCAGGGGTGGACAAGGGAAGCGGTTGTACCCAGTGGGGACCTACGCTAGGAAATTGGTGCGAACAGTCGTTTGGGTAAATCCTCTGCCTTGAACACCTACTTCAGTAAGACAGCTGACCGTCTGTACAGGACTGGATCTATGGACTATGGCAGTGTCAAAGTACCCAAACACATAGCACAGTAAGCCATGCGAAATCAACTAGGTAGCCTAATTTAGGCTTGAGCTCTCTGCTGGTGTGTGGACATTAGCAAGGGGAATGGGGAGGATGCCAGATGGAACAATGGAGGTACAAAGTAGGTCGTTTTTTAGATATCTTTCGTGGATGACCCAAACAGGGCTTGACTACTATTAATTAAAACCTCCTGCGTGAGTTGCTATTGTATACTGTAATATTGCACAACTGTATACCTGGTCTTTGGTCTTTTGTAGGGAATGTCGCAGTCCGAGATGCTGAAATGTGGAATTCTTTCATCGGTTTCATTTACTTAGTTAATTGAGAAAGAAAGTGAAGAACATTCTGTGGCGTTTCTTTATTAGCTCTAGTTAATCAAAAGTCCAATTTGATACATTTTTATTTTTGAAAATTGTACATACCGGTATTATAATTTTATGGTTGTTCAATCTGGCAAAGAAAGCTCAGAAGATGTATGCAGCAAAGTTGAAAGAACATAATGTATGCATGGAGCAGTAAGAGCTAACGGATGATTAACTAGTCTTTGGGAAATAATATTATGTTCAGTCGTTGAATTTTTCTTGAGAAATTATTGGTTAATAAAACTTTAATACAAACTACTTCAGCAAACCATCTTGCCTGAAGAAGTTCATGGTTTGAAGTTTCCATGAGCTATCTCCGATTTTTCTTCAAGTTAAGCTGCCAACTCCGAAGTTTAAGAAAGTTAAAGTTGAATCTTTGTCCATTTTAATATTGTGCAGTTTACCAATATCCGGCGATTCATACATAGGTGTACATTGAACTGGCAACTAGGTTTGAGTCGTACCCATACTTTAGGTGCAAGAATATGGTTTAAGCCATTTTTCAACAGTTTGCTTCATAGGCACTGTTCATGCTTAACTGTGCCTACCTATTTACCTGTTCAACAGAATTCATCGTCTAGGAGAACCATTTGCCTCTAAATTGAGGATTAAGGAAGGTGGGTGGGGTAATGACTATCCTTGGCCTTTGCTGCTTGTTCAGATTGGCTCCACACTCCTTTCCAACACATCCTATCTGGTTTTCTCCTAACCTTTCGCCGTGCCAAGTTTAAACACCACCCACCGTAGCCCTGTGCCTTGGAAATATCCTTGAAGTGATATTCTTATCTTACTTATTTATCATTTTGTTTTGACTGAACTTCTGTGAATTAGCTGGTTCTCGCAACTTCGATTTTTAAACACTGTAGAAATTTTCAGGTAACAAAATTTCATAGCGCCACCAAAATTCTTGTCCTGAAGACCAGAGCTCGATTACTACGCGCTTACGGTAATATTACCCGAACTATAGTCTGCATGACATAAAAGAGCTAAATAGTGACAAGGCAGTTTTATGGTTATTAGGTAATAACATGTAGTAAAACCTGCATTGTGTACGTTGCCAGGAAATAACACAAAATGGCCCAAAAATAAACCACTTACGAAAATGACACATTTAAGGCTGTAACCCTGTGTAAAGTTGGTCTATTTGCATGATCTTTGTGTGTCTATTTCCATATTTGTGGGGTCAGGTATACAAATGGGAAATGGAATTAACCTTAGGCGTTATAAGATCGACATGGTATGAACATTAAAAATGGAAAATATGTCAATGGATACGGGTGAAAACAGTACTTGATGTGTTATGGATGCATAAGGCATGAAACTGGTAAATATACAGCATGCAGGCTTGGTGTTTACGATGATACACTCAACATAACACAAGAACAGGGGTTAAAGTGGTGTGGGAACGGCGTTCCCACTGCTCTCGAAATTCTTTGCTTGCGTTCCCACTGCTCACGCATGTGTTCCAATGAAACTCTTCTTTGGCGTTCCCACTGCTCACCCAAACCACTTTAACCACTGCACAAGAATGCCTTCAGTGTTTGAACATATTCATATACTGCAAAAACAACTTTGCCGTTCTTGACTTTGCCATTATCCTTAGGGTTGCCAGGTGTCCGGTAATGAACCGGATAGTCCGGTATTTAGACAATCTGTCCGGTCAGAAATTTCAGACGTTACCGGACATGGCGGTGTCCGGTAATTTGCAGTAAACATTATTTGTTAACAATAAGTGTTGGAATACATCCTTATCGGAGGACCAGGACATCATAAATATCTATAACAATTACATTTACAAGTATTTATTAAATTTTATTTGAAATTTACGATGACAAAATTACGAACTGTACTGTACAGTTTACAGTGCGCAAACGTTCGTTTATTACGATTTACGAGTTAATTCATCATAATTGTAATTGCAACCGAACATTTATATATCGCCATTCAGATCAGAGACTCACTCGACCCACATCAGAGCCAGCACCGGCAAAAAGAAAACTTTTCAAGCGTCTACGGAACTGAACAGACAGAGGGCAAGAAGCTCTTGGCGGAGGGACTGGGGAAGACTGTTCCAGCTGAAGGACCCACACAGGCAAAGCTTTTGGATTGGGCCGTGGAAAAGTGTATACGTGGAACAACCATAATGCCACGGGCCGAGGATCGCAAGGAAGCCCTCTCAGGCTAGGCAAAACCAGGGTGAAGAAATTCATTAGGTAAGACGGAGCAGACCCAGTAGGCAGTTGCGCATGAGGGTGAGGGTTTTGAACTGAATTCTCTGTTGGGCAGAGAGCCAGTGGAATGAGTCACGAATAAAGGCAGAGTTGTGGGCAGCATTAAGAATGATAGACTGAAGTTTGTGCATATTGGAGGGGTTAAGGCAAATGTACACAGCATTCCCAAATTCAATCCGAGTGCATATCAAAGCGTGGACCAGTGTCGTGTGAGCATGAACCAAAGGACACCTGCGGATGTATCGATGAAAGAAGCTGGTGTAGATGAAAAAGCAAGATCGGGATACAATGTTGATCTGATCGGTGAAGGAAAGGGTATGATCGAATACAATCCCCAAGTCACGAACAGAGGAGAACTGAATGAAGGGATCCTGAGATAGAGCGATTCCAAATCAATATTGCTGTGTACAGTGCAAATTTATTGTCTAAGTGAGGTTATGCGCCGAATTCGACGATAGACGGTATGGTTAACATAGAGCCTAATTGTCATTTCTTTTGTCAAAAATTCAAAAGAGAACATAATATATCAGCATTTTTCTACATTTGCAAAGTTTCGACTTTTTAAATCTACCGTAAGTCTTATTATTATTCTTTTCAATAGTACAAACCAGAGTGTAGTATATTTACCATTTGTATAAATCATACTGTTTTTAATGTTCATTTTAAAAGTAATTTTTCAATTTTTACTGCTGCTTCGTTATCTTGTCAGCTTCAGGGGGCTTCACCCTTCTGACCCTCTGAGGGCCCTGAAAATAGATTTTTCCAACGCCCCTGGACCGATATGGGGCCATCGCCTCCAAACCTTTATGACGCGCTCGCCATAGTCCGGTAATTTCTTCAAGACTACCTGGCAACCCTAATTATCCTGCTCAACTGATGACTTCAGTTTACCGTTTGGTAGTAGGTCTATATCTGAAATCGCGCTTCTGCAGCAATAACGTCACCACACGTTTTTAAACGTCCAACCACCTCAAAACTTCAATCATCCTTGTGCTTCTCTGGCTCTCTCAATTGTCGTAAACAAAGCTTTTGTTTCTACAACACGTATCTTATCAGATTTTGGCGAACATGTACCATGGTGCTTATGTACGGTCTGGGTGGGTGCCTTTGCATCGTGAGGTCTGTTAGGGTCAGGGTAAGCGTCGTGAGGGTCGGTTAGGGTTAGGGTCAGTGTAGCCTAGGCCTATGCATTTGTGCAACTAAAAAAGCTATACCTGCGAGTGGAAGCTGGATTTAAAAATTCAGGGCTAGGGTTAGGCATCCCGATTGTACATGTTTGCCCAGATTTTTGCTTAGCGTTCTTAGGACCAATAGCAGCAGGCTTCAATGGTGCAGAGAAAACAGTCTCGTTCCAATGACATACTTCGCTCAGTCAAGAACCTTACTCTGACTTTCTGACTGATCAAGCTACACGCTACCAGCTTACACGTATGCAGTTCGCAATGTCGGTTACTATTGTAAAGTATTCTGCAGGATTCAGAAACCTTAACGATGCCTGGATTGCAAGCAATGTATTGAGTCAATCGCTATCACCACGCCGAATGCTAGCATCTAAGATGGTTATCCTTCCTCTCGCTTGTCTAACTGTAGTCAGCCGCTGCTATCCGAAGGACTATCAACAGAACGGAAAATAATGCAATTATCCTCGCAGAGCTTCCCCGTATCTGCCTGATTTTCGCCATTATCGCTCAACTCAATTTAATTGTTACGTATCGTAATCGTATTCTCCAAACTTCTAAAGCGCCACTCAAAGGCCAAGCGCAGGACACCAACCTATTCACGAGCGCTACGTCAGATCAGAGGGGGTTTCCAGAGAGTAGTCCAAAAGAGGTCCAAGTCCGATTTCCAAGAGGCCAAAACAAATCAAAGGGGGTTTCCAGAGAGTAGTCGAAAAGAGGTCCAAGTCCGATTTCCAGGGTACCAGATCAGTTTCCAGATAGTGGTCCAAAAGAGGTCCAAGTCCGATTTCCAGGAGGCCAAACCAAATCAAAGGGAGTTTCCAGAGAGTAGTCCAAAAGAGGTCCAAGTCCGATTTCCAGGGTACCAGATCAGAAGGTTTCCAGAAAGTGGTCCAAAAGAGGTCCAAGTCCGATTTCCAGAGTACCAGATCAGGAGAGGCAGAGCAGCTGTCAAGGCGGGTGTCGTTTACGGCGAGAAGAATTGGAAGGCGGAGGATCAGATGAGTCAGGGTAGGAGTACTTGAAAAGGTGAGACTTCAGTTTTGAGTGGAAAGCCCGGGGGGTGATAGATAGAGGAACATGAGGATGAGGATGAAGGACAGGTTGCAATGATGATGGAGGCACTGAGAAACTGCGGAATTCAGGGGGGAGATCATTCCAGAGGCGTGGTGCTGTGTTGGATATGGCTCGGTTGGAGAACTTGAGGTGAGTAGTGACTGGCCGTCGAGAAAGACTGAGATAGGACGATGATCTGGTGGAGCGGGTTGTCTGAATGGTAAAGAGATCACGGAGGTACCTGGGCTGGGAATATTGTATACGGAGTTGTAGGTTAGTGATAGAACTTTGAAGTGGATTCGCTCTGGGATTTTTAACCAATGGAGTGATTTGAGGACGGGAGTGATATGATGATGTTTTTGCGTTCTAGTGAGTAGTGACAGCTCTGGCTAGTGAGTTTTGGATAAGCTGTAGGCTGTTACGACAGTGTTATACACCGTTAGCCTAGCAGGTTAAATTATATGATAAAATCGAAGCAATCCCGAACAATAACATGAGATCTAATGCTTAACTAACTTCAAACTCATTTGAAACAAACAAATTTAATAAATTAAATACATATTGCACCTTATCGACTGCCTAGCGATTGTGATTTGATTGAGCGCCTGTGAGTAAGCTGGTTCCCGCGACTTCGCTTCTGTGGGCGCAGTAGAAATTTTGAGATTAGATTACGACATAAACATACAACCAAAGACGCTAAATACAACGCAGAAGCAGTTTACGTAAATAGTAACGGTAATGCGGCGGGGAACTGTTGAACAGCCACCACTGCTTGATCTCGTTCAACGGGTCGAATCGATGAAGATCCTCGGAGTAACCTTCGGGAACAACCTTAGTGCCACTCCCCACGTGTAGGAAATCATTGGCGTCTGCTCTGGTTCACTGCATGCGCTGAGAACACTCAGATCACATGGTCTCTCGCGGGAGGCATTGCACGTAGTTGCTGAAGCAACAACAATATCGCGACTACTGTATGCAGCCCCAGCATGGTGGAGTTACGTGACAGCAGCAGACCGCCAACGACTGGAACGCCTTCTGTCCAAAACAGCTCGCCTGGGTTATTTATGTGAAGGAGGTGCCTCAATGGAGAAGCGGGTTGGGGCAGTGGAGGACCATCTCCTCAAGGCCATCGAGGGGAATCGAGACCATGTCTTGCGACGCCTGTTCCCGCCACTAACCAAATTCCAATATGCCCTCCGACCGCGAGCCCACTGTTTTGAACTGCCCTGTAAGGACGATAAGAACTATATACCAAGGGCTTTATATAAGCATTTAAACCATCTAAGCCAACAACAAATATAAACTTAACATTCTAAACACTTTAGTTACATCTCTTTCTTATCTTATCTTATTGACTCATTTTTCTGTAAGCCACGGTGCGGTTTGTCATCTGGTGAATCAATAAAACGAATATCATCATCATCAGTATATATAGGGCATTTTATATCACATGGCCTAGACCCTAGTACTATTATAATGTGTACACAGTTTAATTATTACGTCAGTCGTCTTTTGTCATCAAAATAAACAAATAATTGATTTGATATGACGTCGTTAAATAAACGTCACAATTACACTGCACGTCCAGTGAGTAATCTAGACGTCTTTGGGGGGGAAAGTTCCCCCCCAGGATTGATGTTTCCCCCCCAGAGGCGAGGAATATTACAATGTACAGACCGTCAGGGGAGGAAAAATCCCCCCAGGATTGATGTGGATACATGGTTTCCCCCCCCCCCCAGAGAGATGGATTCCTAAAAAAAGGCCATCAACTTTTATCGACAGGAAAAAAGTAAAAAATTGGGTGAAGGAAAAAAAAAAAAAAAAAGGTCATCAACTTTTTTCGAAGATGAAAAGTGGAAAAATTTGGGAAAAGTCTGAAACTTTTTAAAGATGGAAGACAAAATTTTGTGCCAATTGTTTGCTCCCCCCAGAAACCTGGTTTCCCCTCCCAGACGAGGGGGACTAGATTAAACACTGCTGCACGTCACACAGGAATTTCGTGTAATCGGCAAAAACCCGTGAAATGCCGCATGTTATGTGTCGTTAATGTCGCGTGAGGTTTTATTATTATTATTATTATTTCGTTTATTATGAATCAAAGTTCACAATCCGCAACTTCTTACAGAAAGAGTATACTACAAAAATGCATTAATAAAGATTAGGGAATGTGAACGGAAGGTAGAAAACTATTTAAATTAAATTTAAAAAGTTGCACCTTATCGAATAAATGACTAAAATAAATAAATAAACAATAAATAAATAAATAAATTGCACCAGTGTGACGTGCAGTGTAGGCCTAGGGCCTAATTGTGACGTTTATTCAACGACGTCAAATCAAATCAAGTAGGCCCTATTTAGTTCCTGGAACATGTCGGAACAGAACTGTGGCCATGGGAATAGACAGCGACGACGTGAATTATAATAGTGTGAATAATTTTTTTATTCATAAAAATGCCTTTTGCCGTTTTGTGCTGAGTGTTAACTGGCAATCGGTTGTGTGATCTTATTATTGATAGGCCTGCTGTGAAGTAGCCTAGCCTATAGTCCTCGGCGCCGCCGTCATCCGCCGCCTCCGCCGCCGCCGCTAAGCCCTCAAGTCGAAATCGGTCGCTAAGCTATCGACAGCTAGCGACTTCGTTCGCGTAATGTTTTGCTTGTTGTTTTAATCGCGGTTTCCAAATTTTGATTTGACGAAGACATCAGCAGCAGGACATGAGCAACACTTACAATACAATATTAGTTTATTGAGGAAAACAAGCTGACATGCCGCAACTTGGTACATTACAAAATATAAGAGATAGAGTTTGCTCTATTAGAAAAGGATTCTTATAGCGCACACGAGGATACAGTTGTTGTCTTTTTTGGGTAAAGTGAATTTATGCATTCTATCACAGTATAAATAATTACATAGTACGTCGACTCCCGGCCGATGCAGCAGTCAGAATGTGTTACCGATTGCCATTTTGAAAACGAGACGTTTACACGTTGATACCCCGGAATCCATCACATCAAATATTTTTAAACGTTAAAACAACATTGAGGACTACACGCCGATACACCGGAATCCATTACATCAAATATTTTTTAAACGTTAAAGCAATATTGAGGACTTCATTAGAATTAACAATATTATTTTAACGTTAATTTCAGCTTAAATCTATAATTCAAAAGCTCAGTTTCAAAATGGCGTCACCCCAAAAACTAGTCAACAGGCAGCGTTGGGAGTCGACGTACTGTGTAATTATTTATACTGTGATTCTATTACGGAGATGGTGTTGATGATTACGAAGAGGGGGAAATGAGGACAGTATATATGACTCTCGTTTCTGCTACAGTAACTGTCTGAAAGAGACACAACGTCAGCAGTTTCGTCCAACTGGTTGGGAGTAAGATCGGGTACTGCTGTAAATCCTCTTCGCTTGATTCGATTTTTCAAGCCCTCAATTTTGACTTTATCCTTCGAGCTATATCCCCACCACGCTGGTGAGGCACATATTAGTTGTGCGATCGCCGTTGCCACTGCGATGTCACATTCACGAAGAGCAAATACGCTGGTTTCAACGACTTCAGCCAGCGGTAGGCCTATAACTACAGATGAAACAGGAAAATTGGTAATAATTATGTCGGTAAAATTGGGATAATGGGCGGCCATTTGCGTTCCCGAGAGAAATTCGAGGTTTGGGCCCACTTTGGCGAATTATGTTACCGTACCCGTGACATTCATGTAAATTACTATTTTGTAATCCCGTGTGCCTCTTCAACATAAAAACTGTTTTATTAGATACAGGGTGAGCCTCTGCAATGCTAGTGTAATGATTTATTCCTTTTAGAAACACTCAAATAGCCTACGTCACAAATTCACACAAACATTAATTTTCACAGTCATCATTCTATCCTCTGTCAGCATGCCCACATGGAGCGGAGTCCATATAGGACCCATATTCCCATATTTGACCCCCGTATAGAGCCCATATGCATCCCATCCAATGCCTAAGAAAATGATGGCACGTTAATTTATCAGGTATGTCCAATAGACATACCTGATTACCTGAGAAGTCGATAGCAAGTCGCTAAGTGGGTCGATAAGTCTAAGCGACTTAGTCAGTCGATAATCATGCTACTGAGTCGCTAAGTCAGTCGCTAACTCATCAAGTCAGTCGCTAACTCTTAGCGACTGACTCCGGGTACTAGTGAAGTAGCCCTATTCTACCTTGGCCATTTAATTCATTTCATGTGTTTGACTCAATAAAAATTGTGACAAGTGTGGGATGTTTTAACCTTAAGTGAATTTTCCGTGAAATTCAATTTAAAAAACGACAGTACAATTCCGCCTTTTTCCGCAATTTAAGTTGGCCCTAGATATAAAAGAAGTTAAAAGGATATCTATAGAAGATGCGTTTGCAGTTGTTCCAACAAAGGTTGCCATGGGAGTCCGCGGGAAGCTTTGCAAGGGGAGCAAAGTTTTAAATTGTTGGGTGCCGAAAGCAAGCGTTTGTGCGGTTTTTGAATAGAAATTTATAGAATAAACTATTCGTGAACACAGAACTCGTGACAACTTTAAAAATAAATAATGGTCAAGAACTTACCTAAATAATTAAGTGTCTTTCCGCATGGAAAATCGTGTTGGGAACTTGGGACACTTTAGTCTCAAAACATTTATAACGTTGTGTTACATTATGTTATATTTTTCGTGTACAGTCAAAAGATCTGCTGATCGGAGTGGATTTATTTTCTTTGATGGCAGTTTTAAATAGACGCGTTATTTTGACTATATATATATATATATATATATATATATATATATATATATATATATATATATATATATATATATATATATATATATATATAAATATATATATATATATATATATATATATATATATACTAGTGTATTAACCCGTCATAAATTATGACGTGACGACAGTGTATCATTATAGGCCTATATATGTATCGTTGGCTATAATGCTCTGATCGCCGTTGTCAAGACGACCGTCGTCAAGACGGCAGTATAGCGACGTCACAAACGGTTTCAAAATAGAACAGAGAGCGTTATACGACGGACAAATTTGCATATAAGGAAACTATTAGTATATATATATATATATATATATATATATATATATATATATATATATATATATATATATATATATATATATATATATATATATATATATATATATATATATATATATATATATATTGTAACAATATTCTCAGAGTTACTTGTTATGTTTAGCAACTGTTGAAGTTGCATGGTCTGTTCGTGATATGCTTGTATCGATCTATAAATAGACAGACGATAGTACTGTGACTATGACGCGTATTATTAGGAACAAGGGACTAGGAACAAGGGACTAGGAACAAGGGACTAGGAACAAGGGATTAGGAACAAGGAACTAGGAACCCAGATGAAGCATATATCAAGAGGAGCTGTGTACATGCAATAGGGAGCTTTTAGCTGAAGAGAGTGTAGTTGAGTTTAGTATAGGGGCCTACGGTAGAGGTAGACCGTTAGGACTCAGACGTTAGGCTACCGACGATAGTAGCGTGGATCGTGCTTGTTGTTGCGATAGTTTCGAAGTTAGGTAGGCCTATATGCGAAGTTTAGTCGATTATACGAACTTTAACTATACGCAGTTCGAGTTAAGGCGATTAGATAAGCTCTTCTGGATTATATATTCTTAGTTCGTCAGCCTACGGAAGGCATTTATAACTAGGCGTTGCGTTGTGTTGTGAGTTGTAATAAAGAATATTTGTGGAACAACATGTATCTTCTTCCTCTCCAGACCGGAGAGGCGACACCCTGATTAGTTTTATTGTGGAGCACTTGGTCGTGTGTCTTGCCATCCTGGTGAAGTATCGAAGAAGACGCACGTACCCCTTTCGACGACCGGACATAATAATAGATTAGCGCCCACCACCGTCGACGTGACGACGTCACGCTAGATTCCGCCACAAAATGTATATATATATATATATATATCAAATCCTTTATTGAAGCAGTTTGAAAACAAAGCAGTAGGCCTATAACATAGCAGTATCAGCATTTGCAACAAAAGGAGACCCAGAAGGGATAAAAAATCCCGCTACGTATATAGGCCTAGGGCCACCTAAGGTTCAACACTATCACAATAAATGTCATTATATATATATATATATATATTATGTTCGATATTATGTTCGACTTTAGGAAGAGTGAGATAAAAGGTATAGATGTAAATGTGCACACTTTCTAATGTATTATATATAATAGAACATTATACATGTAGACCGTATGGCCTCGACCCATCGCTCGTTAATTGCTTTGAGTGCACGCCTTATTGCATGGACACGACAGCAGTAAAACTAGACCTGTGGGACAAGGAAGGTATGGTATAAAGGTGCAAAAAGAGCTTATATATATATATATATATATATATATGTATATGAGCTCTTAGGCCTACTTTATCTGAAACTCTTTGCACCAAGAAAAAACTGCATTTCGTTGAAAAGAAGAATGGTCGGATAACAAGAGCAAGATGAAGGGTAAAACCCAGGAAACAACTCAGTGCATTTAATAGGATATATCTGCAGGGGCGTCTACACCACAGAAACCTTGGAGCAAATGCTCCATCCAAAAATGGGGATCTGTCAGTGTGTGTGCCACAATTTTAGGGGGAAGGGGAGGGGGAAGATTAGGGGGAAATCAGAAGTTGCTCCAATGACTTAGGGGGATAGACGCCCCTTGCTATCTGAAGCGAATGAATAAACTAAAAGCAGTGTAATTTGATATGACTATACACCTTGTGCATGCATGTAAGCCACAAGTTCTTCCATGGTTGACAGTCGAACAAAGGTTTACAGTAATGTTCGAGAGGCGTTTGTAAGCTTCACCGTGTTCTCAGCTACAATGTATGCCGCCTTTTTGATTAACACATCCAACTGTCTGATTAAAGACCATTGGTTGCAATTCGTTAACTCACCGAATACTACTATGTATGGTCATATTAATACAAGCCTTTACTGTCACTCCAAAATGTGCAAATTACCTCGTATCCGGCTGAATTTTTTCAAACGACGTCACAAATGACACGTTTACCAAATGACGTCACAATGATAGGATTACCAAATGACGACGTCATAATAACAGGATGATCAAAACAGTGGCGGCGCCAGACTTTTTTTAACCAGGGCATAGCCAGGGCAGTCATGCAAGTAACCAATGCAGAGGGCGATTTTTAAAGAGCGCGGTAGCGCAAGCTTAAATGGTGACCATGTATGAGCGCGCTACCGCGCCCGCCATAAATCGCCCCTCTGCACTATTATAGTTGTCTATAGTCAGGATGTCAGATGGGCGAAGCCCCCGGAAGCTGAAAGCTTTTTGACATTTGCAAAGCAAATTTTAACATTTCAGTGAATTTAGTGAATTTATATCTCAGGATATAGCAAATATGGCCGAACAAATTCTGAACAGGGCAACAATTCTGGCAGGGCATCGACCAGGGCAAAGGCTTTTTCACCAGGGCATTTGCCCTGGCGCGCCCTGGTGTAGCGCCGCCTCTGGATCAAAAGACCCCAAAATGACAGTCTTGCCAAACAATGGAGAGGACAATCAAAAGCAGTCACAATTTATAGAATTACCAAATGACGTCACAATGAAAAGTTCAAATAACGTCACAGTTCTAGGATTACCAAATGACATCACAATTACAGACTTATCAAAATAATACTGTCACAATGCACAGTCAGCTCAGTTGGGAGGCCTTCAGAAAGCAGAGGACCAGAGATGAGAGAAGACACTAACACAGGAGTGGTAGAATCGAGTATGTGTTCTGAAACTAATGCTGCTGTCTGGAAATATGTTTTTCCTGACACTGAACGAGTAACTTAGTTACTTATACGTTGTCGATTTGCCATTCTGCCAAGTCTTCAGACAACTAGCCGACGCTTTATAGACGCCCAACTTCCAACCATTACATCATAGATCATTAGGCTATTTTAAAGTAGGCCTTTAGGTTGACAAATTAATGCCTTAAGAAAAGCTTTTCAGTTTTTGAATCAAGTGC
>OY744612.1:19674067-19799689 GCA_963556255.1 Allolobophora icterica | reverse complement strand
TTACTGAGCATGCAGTTGCTCCTCAGTTGCTCACTACTAATTCACTCTGAGTTAGTGACTGCTACTAACTTGCTTAATTATACGTCAGTCATTCAGTTGCTCGCATACCCATACATTTGCTGCCGCAACGACTTCTGTGCATGCTCAATTGCTCATTCGCTCGCACACTAACTCACCAATGGAGCTAGAAATACTAACCAACAACAAGATGGCTCGAAATAGACGGGTAATTCCGTTATCGAGTAATTGACGGAGAGTCGTCTGTTGATGTTTGGTTGTTTGTGACTTGGTGAGCTGAATATGGTTTGTTTTGATGCCCGGTCATTGTCTAACAGCTCCTTAGGCAGAAATCGTTGACGGTGGTCCACTTACTTGTGATAAACAGCGTCTTCTTTAATTGACGACGAGTTGGCTTCGGTGTATGAGAAACTGTCGTGTCAGATAATATCATTACTGCCTGTGGGAGTATTGCTTTGCTTTGACGTGTAGTATGACTGTCTCATGATATCAGACACTTATGATTAGAATGTTTAGTGAATCTCGAATGGCTCACTCACACATTTGCTCACTAGGTCACTTAGTCACTCACTTACTTTCTGGTTCACTGCTTACTCGTGCGCTCGCTGCATGGTCCCGTGGTCACTCAAGCATTAAGAGACAAAAATAATACAGTTTATTATTATTATGTAGTCTGATATTAAAGTGCCGTTCTTGTGGTATTCATCCAGACATTTGTGTTGCTGATTTAAAAAGCCACACTGCCTTATTTTACATAGTCCACTCCCAGGATATCTGTGTCTGGTGGTTAAGATGCAGTGCTCTCATCCACGTAGATTGGGTTTGATTCTCTCACTGTGGTGAACTATTGCCCATTATCATTGATACAAAGACAATTAAATTAACTAGTTGTAGGCCACAGTCTGCACAAGCATGTTGGCCACATTAGTGAATGCTGGTCACAGTGTTTGCAGTGTGGGGGCGTATTTGTTTGTTTGTTTGTTGACTTACTTTGCCAAAGTAAGGAAGACAGATCGACTTATGCTAATACCCTTTATCGCTGAGTGCTTGCTCGTCTGAGGCGACCGCACTGCGCTTCGAAAGGACTGTTTAGCACTTGTTTTTCTGTTTTTCGTTGCGTGTTTTTCTGGAACGTTGCCCTGTTCTTAGATTATTACTGTTGTGTTCGGATTTGTGCTGAAATGACCTTTGAGACCGAGAACCAAGTCTCACAGAATGACTGTTGGTCGGTCGATGGCTCGTGATAAAGGAGCATTAGGCGGACCTAAAGTCGTGCATAATAACGCTTAGGTTGTCAAGATACTGATTGTGTAAGAGCATGATGTGCAGAAGAACTGTAACGGGTATGGACTGTCCACATTGGTTAAATAGATGATGGGTTTATGCCTGTTCAGACTTAAAATAACGAGGATGTTATGCACCGGTTGTTAAAATGGTGAAATAAATGAGGGGTTTGTATGCTGTTAAGACTGGTTAAATAAATGTTTGTGTACTGTTAAAACTGGTTAAATAAATAAGGGTTTGGGTACTGTTAAAACTGGTTAAATAAATGAGGGTTTTGTATTTTGTAAGTACTGTTAAAACTGGTTAAATAAATGAGGGTTTTGTGTACTGTTCAAACCGGGTAAATAAATAAAGAGTTTTGTGTACTTTTAAAACTGGTTAGATAAATGAGGGTTTTTATACTGTTAAAACTGGTTTAAGTAACAAAGGCTTTGTGTACTGCTAAAATTGGTTATATAAACGAGGATATAAGTGCACTCTGGTTAAATGAATGAGGTTTATCTTTACTTCCAAAATAGGGGTTTAACTGTACAGATGTTCTGAGCATGTTCTGTAAAAACAGCTTGGATGGAGAGTAATGAGAAGACCAGAGAAGGAAGAAGATAGAGGATCTGTCACGGTGTGACTTTGGTTGAGGGAAATGGGAAGACTAGAGAGGGAAGAATATGGAGGAGCTGTCACAATGTGTTGGACTTGGATTGAGAGTAATGAGAAGGTGGTGTACTCGATGGGCGATGGGGAGGGAGACGTTCAGTATTAGCCGCGAGGATTGAGACAGGTGTGGATACGCCTTCATTCAGCATCTTCCAGAAATAGCTGTTATGTTGAGTACAATCGGCTGCTGCTGCTGCAACAGCGCATCCGTGAAACAACTTACTGTGACGCCACCTGTTGATCGATGACGTCTTTCCGCCCAGTCGGATTCCGTACATCTTTCTGCAAAGCTGACGGATTGCCAGCCAAACTAATGAGCACCAGCAGCGGGTCTCGGGAAGGGCTTGTGCGTCTCGTAATCCGACGAATCTTGGCCGTGGGAGGCTCTCTGGTCTTCGACTGCGGAGAGGCGAATTGCGACTGTCGGCTGGGCGCACCCGGCTTAATCTCTGATCAGAACGGGGAAGCTAATCTCATTTCATCTTTGAGGTGTTGGTTATAAGTCGTCGGCGCTTGCTTTCAGCTGTTGACTTGTCGAGCTATGTAGCATTTGTCTTCTTGTTTACTATTTGAGTGTGGAAGTAGTCTACTGGTTAGCCTGTGGGACTGCAAGTCAAGAAGTCAAGGGTTCAGTTCCCTCCAATAGAGATGGATATTTCATGATTCAGGGAATAACCGGAAATCGCCTCGGACATTCGCCTCGGCCAAATATCCTGTTTTTCGGGACTAATTCAGAAGTATTCACCTTGGCAAATACTGTACACACAAGTAGTTCCATATAAAATTTTAAAACTTACTAAGAAAAGTACATATAAAATTTTAAAACTTATTAAGAAAAGTGCAAAAAAAACACCGACACTGGAAGTCCACAACGGAAGTCAAGTCCATTTCATTAATTATTTATTTCTAAAATTCAAAATGTATTAGTCAGTTATTAAAACTATTTATTTCGATAACTTTTTATTACATGAAACTGTGAAGCTTCGCATATGGAACAAATGGTACTCGGTTCGTACCTGGATCAGGCAAATAGTACATCCAATTACTCGGATTTGGTACTCGGTGGCAAATGTCTACCCGGTTATTCCCTGTCAGGATTTCTGTTCCACTAACACTCTGTAATGAGCTCTGCTATGAAATGAGTGCATCAGCTGCACACTGTCAATAAAAGGAGCAGACTGCAAGGGAGAGGATTGGCCACCCCATCTCTATATGATGAGGCAAAGTAAATGAACTAAATACAGCGAGGATGTTGATTGGCTGCCCGAACTAATGAATCATGGCTGAGAAAGTAAGGCAGCTTGGTAATGACCTCTAGTCTACGTGGTGGGTTAAGGAACCGTTCTTGAGTTTTCAAGGTATGGAAAGCTGCCTATTTAGCAGACATTTTCTTGGTTGGTATGATAAAGTCAATCTTAAATCTTCATATAGATGGGCTAGTTTTTGTCCAAAGTTCTGCTTTTCGTCCATACATTTAGCAGTTCTGTGTGCCTTACCTTTTTGCCCTGAATTTTGCTCTTGTGCACTGCACAGCCGGACTCGTTTCCACACTGGTAATTCACTTTTTTTTATTTTTAAGCTCTTTCCTTAATTTATGTTATTTTGAAACTGAAATATTGCAACTGCTACAGTATCAGATTGACAAAGACCTGTGGTACTAATTCAATGCAGTCCGTATTCTATATCAAATCGCCAGTGAGATGTGTGTGGTGTAAATCCACCAATTGGGATGAAACCATTGATCAAATGAGAACAACTAAAAACTCAATAACATGACAGTGGCCTTGTCAAAACCGAGCAGAATTAAATTGGAAGCGAATTGTTCAGCCCACACATCAACAAGCCTTTGTCAAGGGTTCAGAGGATGATGTGGCGGCCATAACAACCAGACGTGCTGGACTTTCATTGTTTCGGGTGCTAAGGGTTTATAACTATGCCCACGTGGATACTGATATTCACTGGCTTTGCAACTTATAGCGAAGCGAGAATGCTTTCAATTCACTTGTTAAAACATCATAATAATAATAATTATATTCTTTATTATTTCAAACCGACAGACGCAGTAAGATTACATTGAAACATGAAAGTACAATCAAGTTCTTAATTAAACACACGGTTTGGCAGCCATGCAAGGCGCCGCCCTAGAGGGGGGTTACGGGAGTCAATCCGCATACCTTATGCTCTCCTGGCCATGAGTGTTACCATTACTCTATCCCCCTCCCCATGTTAAAGTTAAGAGTTTTGCCGGCCTTGTGAGATTGCTTGAATTCAAGTTGTTCATAAGTGCATTAACTTGACATGATTCGGTGTTTCTTGAAGACCAAATGGCAATCGATATTGGAGTCTTTCGAAAGAAAAATATTAATAGGCATCCGAAAGTCAGACGGAAAGGCAACGAGTCGTGCTAATTGGTTTACCTAATTTCATATAAAAGAATTCAAGACCGCATTTCCAACGTTGTCTGGTAACAGTGTCACTGGTAGCTGAATTATGGATTCATTTATCGCTCATTTATTATGCGCATTTTAATGTATGTATTGATTAATACTTTTACTGCACAAAATTATTGCCTGTTCAGAAGACATCCAGGGATAGAGCTGTTGTTGCATTGCCTAGTGTACCATTTACAGGTGTCTTTTCAGTCTAGTGGTTAGCAGGCTAGACTGTCAACCGAGAGGTCAGGGATTCAAATCCCCGCCAGAGAAGAGATTTCAGTTTTGTCTGTGCTTCTAGAAAACTCTGCTGTAATATGTACATTGACCATACATACACTGTCGGTGGGAGGATCAGACAGCAAGGGACAGGACTTGCTCTCATGTGCTGAGGTTAAGCAGTTAGGAAAGTTGAAGTCATTAACACTTGGCTGCCTCTTAGGATAGCTTAAGGGACTGCTTCTTCTTGCTCTCCTTTCATGAGACCTTAGGTCTGAGAGCTGCGAGTGGCTCAGAGACGCACACAATTGCATAGTGTCCCATTTACTGGTGTGTTTTCATATCGATGTTAGTCCTGTAGTTAATTGGGGCATTTGGTGAGACACTACAGTTGATGTGTTGAACAATTACCTCTATCTTAGAAAAGGTTGGTTTGAGTCAAAATGGATACAATGTTTGAGTAAATGCCTCAGTGGAACGAGTTCTTTGTACACAGTTGAAGCCTTTTCATTAGATTATAGCCCTGGCCCCTCAGTGTAATAAAATATTTGTATTTAAAAAATTACCTCTGTTGTTGGCGGGAATTTTACTTTCTGTTGCTGATCCATATCAAAGAAAAGGTTGTTGGATTGTTATAAATTCCTGTCTTGTGGTGAAGATTTGAACCTCTGATCTCTGGTTCGACAGTCCAGCACGCTACCCGTTAGACAGCTATGCACAAATAAACAATACACTTTGTTAAAAGTAATTGTAATTGTCTGTATTAGTCCATCTCTGATCTTCCCATTTTTGTCAGGCTGATCACAACCCTCCATAACAGAAACTGTATCTTCTTCTTGCAGGAGGTGAATGTGTCCGAGTCGACGAGCCCAGATGCTCTGTCCGACGCGATCTTTATGCACATGGTTGAAATGACGATTCTGGTTACACGCTGTGTCGTGGAGTTTGCGAAACGACTGCCTGGCTTTCAGAGCATCTCTAAGGATGACCAGATTGTCCTGTTGAAAGTGAGCATTGGTAACATGTGTTGGAACTCAAGCGAGATCACTGCACACTGATTGTAATGGTAATCGTAAACTCCAATTTCTAAAACGCTACTCGAGAGCTAAGCACAGAGCAGCTGCTTATTCACGAGCGCTGCGTCATGTTAGAGGGGTTGTCCAGAGATTCCAGCGGAGATCCGAGTTCGATTGCCAGAGACCGGAGAGAGGAGGAGGAAATAAGAAGTCGGCTTATTATTTATATTGTATCTCATATTCGTGCCATAGAATCTAAACTAAGCTGTGTCCATCTAGTCTTCATTGAGTAGTCTTTACTGGTCAAATGCCCAGACTTCATAAGCAAAAATGCATACATTGGAGAAAAAATGACACAATGGCAATTAAGGGAACATTCAAATGATGCAATATAAAATACAAGAGTTTGAAAATCCCCAACATTTCATTACAGTGTTACAGTTCAGCGTTTTCTATAACAGTTGAAATGAAAATGAACAGCATTTCTCGTTGAGCAACCTTGTGTACTAAAGCATGTGATAAAGATCATGTTTACGTAGCCATGCAACGATAAAGAATTTCATGTACGTAGCAACTACAGAAGTTCGGTTATTTGAACCTAGTTTCGTCAGACTGAATGTGTTTGTGCCTTCGTTCTTTCAGAGCAGTTTTATCGCATCATGTCAGGAGATAAATGTAACACCTGGGTTAAGCATCTATGATTAGTGTTAATTAAGGCTTGTGACTAATTAACAATAATTGCAATTTACCGCATGTAAATCTACCTAACCTTATCTTACCTAAAGATCACAGGTGTCCAGTTTATTGCTGATAGGGACCTTATGTCCTTGACATATCGCCTTGTTTGGCAATGTGGACAGTGTTAATGATTTTGACAGTCCTTCATCGGCACTACTTATCAGAAATTATCTTTAAATACTTTACCTGTACATGCTTTACCTGTACATGCAAGTGCAAGTACCTTACCTGTACATTACCAGTACACACCGTTACATACCTTACTTGTATGTGGGCAGTATATACGTTACCTGTACATAACCTGTACATGTACACTCCTTATCTGTGCATAACCAGTGCATAGCTGTACATAACTTACTTGCTCATCTAGTAACATGTAGTGCATGAGTTCGAACTTCCTCTGAGATGGTTATTTTGTAGGGATGCTGTGCATGCAAGTTCTGCATGCCCAATAGCTCAGCTCCATAAGTGATGTGCATAACCAGTGCATAGCCTGTATCTTTTCTCAGTGACGCAGAAATTATAATATAATTGTTGCGGTGTTGCAGGGATCCGCATCTGAGGTGATGATGCTGCGTACTGCTCGCAGGTACGATCCGGAGACGAATACCGTCGTCTTTGGCACTGGTACCCCGTTCACGCAGAACAGCATGGCATTCGGAGGACTGCAGGGCTACGTCGATACGATGTTTGAGTTTTCAAGAGGAATGAGTCAGCTGTACGTTGACAATGCCCAGTATGCCCTGCTCACTGCTATCTGTACATTCTCCGGTGAGTTGTAGGCATCTCTGGCATAGACTGCCATTATTACATATGTGATTATTATTATGCTTAGAAATTAGCAATTAATAATTTTATTATTACTATTATTGTGATTATTATTATCATTAAATACTACAATGATTGTATTTTAATGTCAGAAATATGTATTTGTTGATAGGGAATAACATATTTTAAAAGTGTTTTAATATCCAATTGCGTTTTATGACATTACCATATGTGACGCCAGGGGTCAAAACCCGTCACATGTCGGTTTCTGACCTTTTTATTTAGTCATATTCTACAATTAATCTGCTTCAAAATACCTTTTACAGAATGAAAATATCTCTTTGCTAACTGAAGTTATGTTCGTTTGATTCTTTCATTAATATATAGTGAGAAAATTTAATAAAAAATTTCGGAATATTCGTGTCATCAAAGTCCTAAGCAACCATTACTTGATTGTACTACAAATTTGCTGGGCAATAAAGGGCTATATCCTGTTTCGAATAAAACAAACGGCATCAAAATCGGATTACTATACATAGCAAATTATGGCAAATTCATAGGC
The DNA here is from genome assembly GCA_963556255.1 of Allolobophora icterica. Taxonomy (NCBI): domain Eukaryota; kingdom Metazoa; phylum Annelida; class Clitellata; order Crassiclitellata; family Lumbricidae; genus Allolobophora; species Allolobophora icterica. The sequence continues at coordinate 19,791,998 of OY744612.1, read as the reverse complement.
AACTGGTGAATTGAAGAATGTTCAATATTTTTTACCCCCCTCGCCTATTTCGGCTTCTAGCTCAATATCTAGGAAGCGACAAGCAACGGGTTTTGACCCCTGGCGTCACATATGTCTGAGGCTTCACTGTATATGATCCCTCAGGCTTTCCAATCAAAAAGCGTACGTCTTCAGAATTCCTACCCTGACTCATCTGATCGTCCACCTTCCAATCTTTCTCGAACTAAACAAAACCCGCTGCAGCAGCTACCCGCCTCCTCTCTCTCTCTGGCAACTTGACTTGGATCTTCATAAGCCCCCCAACCCAACACGGCGCTCGTAAATAAATTAGTGCTCAGCGCTTGGCTTTGAAGTGGTGCTTTAGAAATTAGGAGTTTATGATTACGAAACGATTGTTCAATTGGTTGATCGGTTGTTGATTGACTGGTACTTGGATTTTGTCTTCTTGATTAACTGGTTCTTGTATTTTGCTCTTGATTGACTGGTTCTTGGATTTTGTCTAGTTGATTGACTGGTACTTGGATTTTGTCTTCTTGATTGACTGGTTCTTGTATTTTGCTCTTGATTGACTGGTTCTTGGATTTTGTCTAGTTGATTGACTGGTACTTGGATTTTGTCTAGTTGATTGACTGGTACTTGGATTTTGTCTTCTTGATTGACTGGTTCTTGTATTTTGCTCTTGATTGACTGGTTCTTGGATTTTGTCTAGTTGATTGACTGGTTCTTGGATTTTGTCTAGTTGATTGACTGGGTCTTGAATTTTGCTCTTGATTGACTGGTTCTTGGATTTGTCTAGTTGATTGACTGGTTCTTGCATTTAGTCTTCTTGATTGACTGGTTCTTGCATTTGGTCTTCTTGATTGACTGGTTCTTGGAATTTGTGTGTTGTTTGGCTGTCGGATCATTTGATGAGTTGTTTAATTTTAGAACGCCCAGGGCTGACGAACCTTCAGATGGTGTCGAAGATACAAGATGTTTACACGGAGGTTCTCATGGCGTACATGAAAGTCAAGCATCCGGCTTCTTCAGGCATGAATCTGGCGAAACTCCTCATGAAACTCGTGACGCTGCGGTCGTTGAGCTGCGAACATTCCCAGGCGCTGTCCAATCTTCAACTCACAAAGGGTCCACTGCCGCCTCTGCTTAGCGAGTACTTCGACATCGCCGAATGATCGACGCAGGTTGCGACTGTCCTCAACTCTGTCCTCAGTCGCTGGCTAAATCGGATGTTCTTGTGTGCGTCAACAGTGCAAGAACCAGCCTAAGAACCAGCCTTGTCCGGACATATCACATCTGTGAATTTTCAGATTTTCTTACTTCAGAGCCTGTGTGTCACTTTGTGCAGTATTCCTTCTCCTAATGTTGTCTCTGTCAAGTCTGGAAAATGCATTGGAAGGCCTGGAGAGAGTTGGTTTGAACCACAGTTGAATTCGTGCAGGGACAGCAGAATATATGCGACCACATTGTGTGAATACAGACATCGTCTTGTTAAATGGGAGCGCTCACATACCGGTGCTGAACTTGGAACTGTATAGTAACGACCAGGTTTCTGCGCATTTCGTGAAAACATCGATTAGTGCCGACATCAGTTTGGATGAGTGTCTTACAATTGCTGCCTTTGCTACAAAAGTGGAAAATGCTTGAATTGAGACGACCTACCAGCGATGTCGAAGTGTGTTCCGGCAGAGTTGATCTGCTTAAGTCATTCAATGATCCTTGCTATGTCAACGGTGTGATGTGTAGTTGCGCAGAATTACACGAGTAAGCTGTGGATTACATTTGCACAGAGTTGTAGAAATGATCTGTGGATTGTGTTTGCAGAGAACTGTGGAAGCAAACTGCAGAATGCTTTTGCGTAGAATTAAACGAATAAGGTACAGAAGTTTGAAGTGCTTGTGAACATCTGAGAATTTGGATCAACTCCAGATGACTGAAGAACGTGTTGGCTGCGGTCGATGGTTTGCAAGACACTGGGATGCTGATGAACAAAGAGGATCGATGATAAGCAGGCGGAAATCAGAGATGCTGTGCGTAAATGGAAGATACTGGGAAACGGTGAACGAAAGGGGCCTCAACTCTGCTCAGACACATTACTCAGTAGTCTGGTGCATTTTGAATCCTTGAGTTATACTGTCGCGTGTGTGGTTTGTACCAGAATCCAATTGAATTCCGACCTCTGTTGATGGTACTTACTCAATGCTGTTGACTACTAATGCTTCTGTAACGACTATGGCCGCAGAACTGGCACTTAGGTGGAATGACTCAGCAGTTGGTTGTTATTGTGAAAATTACTAGCGATATATAGGTATCGGATAAAAGACGCAGATATATGTACAGAGAAAGGAAGAATAATTCGTGTAAACTAGAGATTTTGCTGTGTTAAATGTGGATAAATTAGCACATTTAAATTGTTAGCGTGTTGGGAGTGTTAGCGGCTCGTAGCACTCGAGCGTGTTGGCAGCATGTAAATCAATGCTTGAACTCACCTGACCTCAGGCGGAAGATTTTCGTGAATGGTGCAAGATGACCCATTTAGAAAATTGGAAAATGTTTGAATGAGTTGAAAATATTCCATATTGAGTATATGAACCCAACATGTTTGAGTATTCTGAATAAACTGTGTGATGAGTTGAAGTTTGAATAGTAACTAGTTTACTAGTAATGAAACCTTTGCACATTAGAAAAAACTTGCGAGTGTTAAACCTTTTCATAGCAAAATATTTTGAAAATGAAAAGAACTTGGGCCACGAGTTCAACTTTGAATATGAAATCCAGCTGTTGGAGAATATATCTAACGAACCAGATGGCCAATGAACCGTAATGTCATTGATGTCACGTGGGGTGTGGTGGCTCAGTGGTAAGTTCGGCGCCTTGTGACCAGAGGGTTGCAGGTTCGAATCCCACTCTAGCCGCTGCGTACGGACCTTGGGCAGGTCCTTCACTCGCAATTGCTCGTGGCGCTTCGGCGTGAAAATTCCGACACAGTGTACCAATGCTGTAGTCGGGAGCGCCTCTGAGTAGTAGTAGACTTCGAAATATCCGGAATAAATAAGCAGCGTAAGATGCACAGCATGCTTAATTGCTTTCATACAGGACTGCAATTAGTCCAGACTGTTAGAAATTGGGTTTTACCAACTTGAATCCTGGTAGATAATTTCATTTCTTGCAGTGGCGGCGCCAGCTATACAATTTCAGCAGGTCGCGTCAGGGTCATGGGAGTTATTCAACAGGTCGAAGAAATTAATGTTTGAGTTTGACGCATCAAGCAGCATAACCTCAATATAAGCAGCATAATTTAGATATGTAAAACGAAGAAAATTATTATTGAACGCTGATAGTCCAATTGTTGTAGCATATTCAAATTTGAAACAATTCACCATTTAATACGTTGAACTTTAGTTACTTTACTAATCTTTAAAGGTCAAGTGTAAAATAGGCAGGTCATAAGGCAGGTCAAGAGTAAAATAAGCAGCTTGAATGACGAACCGCGTGACCCGTGGTAGCGCCGCCACTGATTTCTTGTCTGAAAGATTCACTTAAATGTTTAAACTTACCGAATAGGAAAGATGTATGTTAAAAGTACCACACAATGAAAAGAAAGTGTTAAAATAAGTAAAATATTTGTTCTAAGGAAACGTAGTAACTGAGTTCTGTTTTAACTGATTATATTGATGTTTCTGACAATTCGTTTTCGAGCCTTGCAACCGCATAGGGAAAGGTAGTTCTGTTGCTAAATTGTTTTTGTTGTGTTTGTGAATCAGCCAAATGAGCAGAGCACTGCTTAACTTGCCAGGAGTGAAATTATGAGTTTTCATCATTTTCTTTGATGACAAGAATGATGATGAGGAGAAGGAGGAGGTGGAGGAATGATGATGATGTTAAGGGACAACGTTGAACGTAATGATGAGGAAGGTGGATGATGATAGTGATGATTCTTATAATGGTGATGAGGAGGAGTAGGAGGAAGGGATGGAGGTTTATGGTGATGGTGACAATGAGGTTATGATGACGATTAGGATGCAGAATGGTGAACTTTAACAGAATTTGGCAACACTTCAGACTACGTTTGTACATCTAGTATGTTAACAAAGCTAGTACATTAACAAAACTAGTACCTTGAACTTGGCAATTATGCAACCTGTTATGAGATTGCAACCATGTAGACATAGGAGTGTCCCATGCGGACTGCTACGACTGGGCAACCTTGCTTTGGTCGCTGTTATGGCTTGAGCGTAGGGAAGGGGTTTCTGATTCCAAACTCTGTTAACCAATTGACTTAGAACTAAAAGAATAATTATATGATTGGAAGATCTCAGAATGGATCATTGGGTGACTGGTGGCACCCCGCCACACCTAAAATGTGCGTAGTCTGAATATTTATATCGATATAAAGGTTTAGGCGTTGACATATGTAATTGTATTTGAGGTAGTTAGGTAGCTGTTAATTGTATGTGTACTCAATGGTTGCAGCAGGTCTTGTTAATTGTATAGCTAATTACGTGTTTGCCATGTTTATCGTACCGATAAGTGGTGAGTTTACGCGTAGATTTACACACGATCTACCGTTTCTACTTCTACTTCACGGTCGAGCGGTAATTGTACAAAAACTTGCGCTTAGGGCTGGGATTGCTGAGTGTGGTTTGTGCAGAATCAGGTTTGCTTTGTTCTATAATTCAGGGACTTTGGCTGTGTGTGTTTTGCCTGCCAAAGGGGCGATTATCATTTTTCTGGTGATGAAGCCGAATTCCGCCCGTATCTATGTCTCATGACGATGTTGACTGCAGATGTTGTTAAGTACAAAGGGAACGAGTCTTCCTCTGTGCTCCAAGTATAATCGGTCACTGGATTCTTTTGAACATTTTCAAGCAAATGTTTTTAAATTTAGCATAGGCCCGAAGCAAAACCATATTTTTTATCTCGAGGGATCGTGAAATTTAATAGAACGTGTTTTGGGACGATTTGGTGTGAGAGTAATGCATAGATGGGACATTTCAAACGTTCTTGGGAGGTGCTACCTACAAATTATTAAAATTATATGCAAGTGTGTATGTATGTAGATGCATACATGCACACTAGTGAATGCATGATGACTATGTTATTGGGGTTTAATTTAGGCTAAACTAGTTCCAGTAGTCTGGTCTTGATGGGAACAAAAGTATCAAATTTTTTTATTAAGATGTTTTCAAACTAATAATTAAGGTGCCGGATGAAGTATTTAAAACTATGATTTACAAATTTTGAAGTGATAAACTTATATATTATGAAGCTTGAAAACTTATTCTTTTTTGATGTTTTCATGCTAATAAAGTATTTTGAAGGTGAGAAAACTCGAAGCTGGGTAGTGTTTTGAGGCTGAAACTGTAGGCTATCTCTTGGTAGATATTGTTGAAACTGCAAGTCAATATTTTGGAACTAGACGAGTTTTTCAAATAAATATTGGTTGGAAAGAGATACTGTAGTCATCAAACGGATCATAGCATCGCAGGAAACCTGACTGGATCTACAAAAGTTTGCCATTACACTACATTTCACTTGGAACACAGAAAAGGCTTTAATTTTCTGATTTTCTTTGCGGAGACATGTTCACTTGGCTTTCGATTTTGTGTGGCATGAATGCTTGATCTAGTGATCTCGATACCGGGTACTTGTTTTTGAATGTTTGACGAAGTTGTATTTGATCTGGCTTTCGTCTGGATGAATATAACTCGGACTCAACTAAACCTGTACAAGTTTTCGCGACTATGAAACAACGTGCCATTCTTTTATGACGGCCTTAAGTGATATGTGATTAACACATATTGTACATTGCACGTTTAACACTTTCTGAGCAATGCGTTGAAGAGACCGATACATTTTGACTTGTCTAACGAACTCTTAACTTGTTAAAACCCGGTGAAATTTATTTGATTTGTGCTATGATTTAGTCTGGAACCTTGATATAAGCGTATAACCTGGTGGGGGGCACGGGAGGTAGGAATGATTCCTTGGGTATTAAATTAGGTTTTAAGAGTGTGGGTAGAATAGGAAGAATAGGAATTTAATCAAAGCTATTATTATTCTTATTGTTATCGAGAAAGGTCTGTTGCTAAAGAGAGATCATGCGTACCTCGGATATGAAAAATTATTATACAAATTATTCAGTTTTTCAATCCCAGGTACATATGTTCACTTTGGAATAGAAAATTAAGCTGGGTTAAACACCTTTGGTGTATCAAAGTTTCTTTTCCATACATACTTCTTCTCCTGTGGGTTACCGTGATCTTGTCAACCTGACCAGCTACTGAAGGTTTTTTTAGGTGCTTAAGCCCACATCAACTTCAACTTTGTACATCTTGGTAGGGTAGATTCTAAAGGCCTTGCCCACTTTTAGAGTTGAATCGTGCTGTCACCCATAGCCACTGGCTATTCACAAGTGATGCGTGAAGGTGCTATGAAATACCCAAACTCGTAACGTTAGTTTGTGGGGAGTTTTTGAACAGATTACGTTCTCTGTGACTCTTACAGTCGGACTGAAGTAGGCCATACACTATGGTGATTGATGTATGATTAAATACTCTTTCACAGTGCAAGCCCCTTACAATGGCATTTGACTCTTACAGTCAGACTGAAGTAGGCCATACACTAACTGGTTGTAAATACGTTATCATAGCCGTCCTAGGACCACAATAGGCTATTCCAACCACAGTTAATATATGTTTTTACTGGACATTAATTTCAAGTGTGTCCTTTAACCAAGAATTGGAAATTCCATTGTAAGGGGCTTGCATTGTGAAAGAGTATTTAATCATACAAAAGAAAACTGTACACCAGTGTACTTTGGTTACAACAGTGTCTATTAGTACCAGACACTACTGTCAAAAGTGGCATTACATTACTCTACTTATTGTATGGACTTTATCAAAAACATCAATGTTAAGGCACATAGTGTCTGAACTTGTACTGAAGTGAATGTGATGAGATGTAAATGAATGTGGCCAATATGTTCTTTGCCTAATCTATGAGTACATGTAGTTTGTTGTCTTGGTCAAAGAATTAGAAAAGTCCATTTTAAGGCTTTGAGAAAAAATATGGAAAATAAAAACCCAACGAAGGGAAACTGGCTTTGATGCTTGGTTTAAATAAGAATCTTCCACGTAGGGAGATGTATTATATCAAGGTTCTAGTGTATAGGCAGACGTGTAGATTAATAGAACCTAAAGTTGTGATTGGTAACTGGTTTCAATGGACTGTGAGTTGTTGATAGTACGGTGTTGATTTGTGGGAAGATGTTGGTCATGAAATGTTGAACATATGCAGGTGAAATGATTTATTAAAGGAATTATTATTATTGTTTAAATATTATTGTTACTTTTAATTTGGTTCTTGTTATGGCTTGGTGCAGTGGAGTGATTGATTACAAGCATTATTCTAAATTATTATTATTATTTTTTTTTTGCCCCAAAGTACATATGAGCCCTCGGGGACTTAAATATTAATTAAAATAAGTAAATCATCTGGAACGGCCTCTATTTATTATTATTATTATTATTATTATTATTATTCGTTCAGTTATTATTATGAAGAATCATCGTTATAATTATTATTTGACTGGATATATGTGTTTGAGAGGTATGTGTGTCGTAGATGAATAAACCTGTGTGATTGAAGGTCTGTCACAACTCTGGACAACCCCTCTGACTTGACACAGTACAATAGTGATCGTGAATAGATGGTGCCCTGAATTAGAGCTTAAAAGTAACACTTGAGAGATTTGGAGTTTACAATTGCAAGTACACCTGGTAGTAATAAACACACCATGCACAATACACAGTGGGCAGCAGAAGATGCTGCATTCTGACCCATCGTCCGTTTTGCACCGAGGATGAGCTCAGTGCGTGGTTCCACACACCGACTGGCCCTCCCCAGGTTGACGGTTTACAATTATTTTATCATCGTTCGTTTTGTTGTTGTGTTATCCAATATTTCAGATCATTTAATATGGATGTAGTTTTAGGAACGTTGCCAGAACAAACAATACAAGCGTTGTTTGGATCACCAGCCACGTAATTATGAATATTAGATTGTAAAATAATTGTAATTAGGGTTTGTACAAGTGATTAATATGCAGTGCTATAAACTCTGCGGTCAGAGTTTATAATGCCCACCGTGGCAGAAATCTTTTCAAAGATATCAGTGCGACTAGAGTCCCTACAGCAGTCAGCAGCACTAAATATATACACTGCCGTAAACTATCTTTGGGATGATCCAGGCGTTGTCAAAAAGTACGGACCAGCCATCTTCGTACGCCAGGGCTAAGAAACACCGTTCACCAACCGTCACCGTTATTCCCATAGTTAGTTCTCAGATTTAGCACAAAAAAGTTCATCTTCTCGTAAGATTATTATTACATTTATTGTTGCTACTCGTAATAATGATATTTTCATGCTTTTGTTCGTCTGCTTGTGTATGTGTGCGTGTGTGTACCAATGGTTTCCCATTGTATTAACTTACTTAGTGCTTAGTCCTTCTTTTGTCAGTATGCTCATAGTAATGGTTATTGGAGAATTATATAGCACCACTGAAACCACGATAGAACAAGACGGTCATGTGCAACGCTTATTTTGTTTCTGTTGCTACGGTTGTTGCCTGGGTTGGTTGCAACCTGACCGCAGCATGCTCCGTCTTTATCCTGGCTTGGGACAGCTAAGACTTCCTGTCAACATAGTCTAAGATGGAGATCCCATCTGTAGCAGATAGTCCTTGTGATTGAATGCGAGAAGTTGTGGCAATTATGTATGTATTTATTGATGTTAGCATCATAATTATAGGCTAGTGCAGAGAGCGCCTCTGGTTTGTGTTGCAGTTTGAGCGGCGCTATATAAATGTTTGATTACATTTATTTGTTCTTGGTGTGTCTGTTGGAAACCAAGCCAAAGACAACTGACTTCAGGCTGGTCTTGGCGAATATTACATGGCAAATGGCAAAGTGGTGGAAATGTTTGTTAAGGTAATTGGCAAGTGGTAGTATTTATTCTGCACTAATTGACAACTGGCAAGCCTGCATTTTGCAGCTGAGATTAAGGGATTGAGGTTTGATTTAGTTTAACTTTAGAGAATTTAGAGTTTAATAGTTGAAGTTTAATGGTTATACATGATTTAACATTTGATGCATAAATTAGTAAATTACGCGTCTAAGAAAAGTTAAGGTTCAGTTAAATAATATAGTTGATGATGAGGATACTGCATTAATTGTTTACTAATTCGGTTTACGAAGATTGAGGATTTAATTGACATATAGTTTGATATATGTTAGCTTTTAAGGGGTTGAACAGTTGACAAAACAGCTATGATTTTAAGAAAGATATTGAGCCATAAGTACATATCTAACAGTTGGGATATATTTAACGTGGATAAAGAAGATAAAACTTAAATTTAATTTTAATTTTACATTGATAGAAGGCTTTAGTTGTGACGAATTTAAGCTGTTTTGTATTTGGTGGTTTTATGAGTTCTATGTGATGCAGATTTGATAAATGGATGTGATCAGTGAGAGCCGCGAGAAACCAAGTTTTAGGAGATCGAGGATTTTGTAAACAGGGCATTCGTAATCTAGATACTTTGGGACCTCCTTTTACAACACTGAAGCCACACATAATGGTGTGCTTTAGTTAGGTTGCATTAAAATGTCTGCTTTGGTTTGCATTGGGATCTGCTAGGGCCATGTTAATCAGGATTTGTGTAATAACAATGTGTGTTATAATTTATAAGGAGGTCCCATGTGTATTGAATTAACATTGTAGAGGATTTGTGATAACACTGCATGAGCTGAAAGTGTGGCTTATAATGAAACTGAAGCAGAATTTACTGAGTTATATGTAAATTTGCTGAATGGAATTGAACATGTAATGAAGTTGAACATGTGAGTGAAATTGAATGAGTAAGGAGACTGATTGTGTAATGTCAGTTGGTTTGTGTTGCAAAGTTGAATGTGTAACGGAATTGAATGTGTAACAGGTTTAGTGTGTTGCGGAATTGAATATGAAGCATGTGGAACGGAATTGGTGTGTAGCGGAATTCAATGTGTGTAAGTGGAACTTGCTGGTGTTCATACATTCTTTGGACTGAACTTGATACTTGACAGAATCTTTGTAAATACAGTACACAATGATAAATCCACTTGACTTTTGTTGTTGATTTGCTTAAGTAAGATCTGCCATAGAGTTGGCTTATCTCGTGCAGAAGAACACCTGTGTGCTTGTTCGGCAAAATATCCCATTGGAGAAATCTCCCACTGCAACCCGTTCTTCCTCTACCTTCCATGCCTTTACTGCTATTCTCCAGTTACTCTACCGACATCGGTGCGTACGCCCGCTTCCTTTCGCTCTTGTTTCAGTTTCCAACTGACCAGTCAGTAGCTGCGACCGTGTTCTGCCATATTTCAAGAGTTCCAACGATACACACCAGCAGACGTTTCGCATACATACACTAGATGGCGCTCTGGCGTGGACATGTCTTCCGATGGACATTATTACCTGGCTTTGTCAAAACCGTAGTGGTTAGGGGCCATCCATATATTACGTACGCAAAAATCCGGGAAAATTGGACCCCCTCCCCTGTTCGCAAGCGTACTTTCTTCCACACCCCCCGCGTACGTACACTTGACGCAACCCCCCCCCCCGCCCCCGAAGACCAGCTGCAGAAAGTGTCTCGAAAGTCTGCACTTTAGGCCAGATTGAAGGATGAGTAAGGGCCAATAGCCTATAGACAAATTATAGGTGTCTCGTTCACAGCACAGAATAACTGCACATGGCTTTTATATACCGTAATGTAATAAAATGCCATCGGACAATACAGAGTTATAAATAGGCTAATGTGGACGTCATAATTAGAAATTTATTTTGCGTACGTACACTTTTGCGGGTCATGGTGTACAAGGAACTGGAGGGTGATGTCTTGCGCCCAGTTGAACAACCTTCGACTCAACCAGGCGAGGTCCAGGGAGATGGTCGCTCGGACGCATATGTGCTGACCCTCCTACGTTGCGTCAGTGCGTGCATACAGTGACCTCGATGAATATCCTGGGAGTCACCTTCCAATCAAAAAGTAGGGTATGGGTACCTATCGTATCTCCCGAATATTACGCCTATGGGTACACGTGATTTGCGTTGCAAGCAGACCATTTTCAAATCGTTAAGGGCGCGTGCTATTACTACGCTAGGAGACGATAATACGTCTAGCAAAGATTCTCTTGAACGTAGGCCTATAGTAGAAGAAATACATAGTAGCATGGGCGGCGATCACGGGGGACGGGGGGGGACATGTCCCCCACCTTTAAGAGTGGGGGGACACACCATATACATATTTGTGTCCCCCCACTTTTTGAAGAAACCCCCAAAAAGGCGAAGAAATGTAATTGTGCGTGAGGGTTTTCACTGCCTTTTTTGACCAGATGAGGTAAAAACTCAATTTTTGAGCAGAAGTGTCCCCCGAAAATTCAAAGAAAGAAGAAGAAATTGGTTTTAAAAAAGTGTTAATATTATTTGGGGAAGAATTTTAAAAGAAAGGTAATAAACGTTGTAGACGAATTTCTAAGAAATGACATTAGGCCTATGACATTGTTGTTGGGAGTGGAAGACCCGAAAAAAGTACCGGTAGTAAAAAGAGGTGAATGACTAAAAAATGCAGAAAAAGTCTACGGACCAAAAATTTTGTGTTTGTTGACTGTTAAAAAAAGTTGTAAAAGAGGTGAAAGACTATAAAAAAAGGTCATCAACTTTTTAAGGAGATGAAATGGAAATTTTTTGGATATGAATTTGTAGTAAGAAATTTTTTGGGGGAGAATAAAATTATCTTCGGTGACCATGGCCGACTTTGTCCCCCCCCCCCACCTCTCAGACAAGATCGCCGCCACTGCATAGTAGGCCAGAATGTGCCATGGCCGGTAAGTTACTTACTTACTTGAAGAATAAAACGACGTACAATCGTATATACAATAAAGACGTCATTTGCGATTATTGCTCAGATGACGTCATAAACATCTGATAGCTCGCCTTGGAAGAGATCAGACGAGACATTTCCAACAGAAATTTACCGAAAATGTCATTTAAAAAATCGAAATTCGACGAAAAACTGCATTTTTGAAGACGCAAATCGACAAAGACTCGATGGTGCGAAGAAATTGTCATTTCGACCAGAAATCATCGAAAACGTTGAGCATAAAAATGTTCAAATTCCATCGAAGTTCGACCTGGGACTAATATTAGTCTCAGGTTCGACTAAGAATTGTTAAATCCAGGAATCGCAAAGCGATGAATAACTGGCTTATCAACACGAATTAAAACCTCGAACAGAACATCAAAGCAGGCAGAAGTCGAAATTAAACGTAAGAATTGAAAATTTCATTTAATAACAAATTGAATAAGGTATATATAGGATAGACCTAGGACTAATATGGTCCCAGGATAGGCCTAGGTAAAAGGTCTAATTATCTAATATAGGGCTAACTTTTCTAGCGCCGTTTTCATGATGCACAGAGCACCAGATGATAGTTGCTTCTAAGGAAAATCCAGTGATGGGCAATAGTTAACTGAAAAGGTGCCAACTGTTAGTTTAACTAAAAGTTTTTAGTTAAGGATGAAGTTTAACTAAAAAAATTAGTTTAGTTAAAACCATAGTTTAACTAAACATTTTTAGTTGCTAACTAAAAAGTTTAACTAAAAAAATCACCAATATGCAACTATTTTTCCACAATGAACATTGAACACTGTCAGCAAAAACATTTTAACACTGCATGGTTTAAGCATTAACAGCCTGTGTTTTCAAATTCATACACTACATGTACTGTATGTGAGTGAAGATTGACAGAAGCAGGCCGTGTATCACAGTGTATGACGTAGCTAAGTGTAGAATAATAATGATCGAAAATCTCTACACAGGAATTGCGTTTGGCTGGTGCACAGCTCCTCCGATTCCATGTTCACTGACTGCTGCTCAGGAACCAGACGAAATGAATGGACCTTCAGCAGCAGCAACTACAGCATCGTCACCAGAGGATCAAGAGTTAACTATTCATCTGCCAGATGGCAGCACTGCTCTGAAACTGTGTTCTAGGTAGGTGGCTTTTAAGTAATTCACCTTGTTTCTTTGCTTCTCATTTCATTTTTCCCTTCACACAACAGCTACAGTTGCAGTGGCAATGATAGCAGATAGCACGTAGTCAAAAGAGTTTCAATCTTATTGGGAAATTTTAAGGGAATCTCTTAAGTTTTAAATTACTACCAAAGGATGATTAACTTTAAAATATCCCAAGGAATAGCTGCCAATATGCTAAACTTGATGAAGTGCACCATGTAAAGTTTGCATTAAATTTACATTTAAATTTACATTTGCCTTACCTTACCTGTTTGCAGATTAAAAATAACTTGCCTGTATAATTATGACCCTCAGCTGAACTGAGATTAGAAATTAACTGATTGGGTGACACACTGATGTTGAATTAATCTTAAATCGATTTTCTAAATTTTATAATGTCAATTTAAAATTGGTGAATTGATGGCATTTGTGATGGTATTATTGTGGTGTGATTTTGTTGATGGTAGGAGCCTGCAACATCTGTTCAGATCTGAGAGCATACAATGCAAAGCAGATGAACACAGAACCTCTGCCATTGACAATCATACGAGGGTTTCTGTAGAAGGTCCAGCCATCGGTCATGAACCACTTCTATTATGCCAAAGAGGCAGAAGAAACGACCAAAAGCGAAAAAAAATAAAATAAAATAAAAAAAGACATGGATTTCAGATCTGCTCAGATCTGAAAGCATACAGTGCAAAGCAGACGAACACAGAATCTCTGCCGCTGACAATCACACAAAGAAAGTCCAGTCAGCGATCATGGTCCCAAAGATCCAGCCACTAGTTCATATGGTGCTTCAAAGGATCCAAACATAATTCTAGCAATAGATCTTACTTCAAAAGATCCACCAACCTCAAATTCAGCCAAAAGTCATGCCTCAAAGGATCAAGCTTCAAAGGATCCGACTGCAAGTACAACAAAAGATCCTTCCTCCAACAGCCCAGCTCAAAGTTGAACCAAAATCTTCCCTCGGTCCATCAAACGACTGACTCTTTAAGTCTCATTTCAAGTCCGGAAAAACGAAACAAAAATAAAAAAGAGGTATCTTTCATCTCCATGTAACGCAAAGCAGATGAGCACAAAACTTCCGCCGCTGACAATCGCATAAAGGTTTCTATATAAAGTTCAGCCAAAAGTCATGCTTAAAAGATGGAGCCTCAAAGGATCCAACTGCAAGTGCAACAAAAGATCCTTCCTCCAAAAGCCCAGCTCAAAGTTCAACCAAAAAGCTTGCCTCAGACAGTCCAATCAAACAGACTGATTCTTTAAGTCCCATTCCAAGTCCGGAGAATGAACTCCACGGAGGTAAACTGTTCTCTTCTCTTGGTCGTTTGTTTAAGATATTCTTATATTAAAATTTTTAAGATCTTGGAATGTCACAGTCTTTTGATTTTGCCAGGCTGTGCGATAAGATGTGTTTAGATTCACAAGAATTTAAACTACTGGCCAGAGTGTTGGTAATCATTGTAAATTTTGAACTGAACAGTGTTATTAATTTTTTTTAAATTACTGGTTTTACGGATGTGCTTTTATATGCCTATGTAACATACAATAAAAGCTTAGAAATAATTTAGACTGAGAAATACCAGTGATCATGTAACTTCTGCCATTTTTTTAGCATGAAGTTAAAACTAAGCATTAAAGTTCATGTAGAATAAACCACATTATGCTGTAACTATTACTTTCCATTTATCTCATATTTATGTTTACATGGCAAATGTAAACAGCTAAAACTCCAGTGAACACATTTACTTCACTGCCCATCAACATCACTTGTCATTTGGTAAAATAAGTTAGAGTGAGAATATGACATTACATGTATTACTATGTGGGGCTCATAATGTCCTACATAAAGGTTTTGATGTCCCATCGGTTGATGCCTGGTGCATTACATGCCAGTGCGATAGAAGTTACTACTTAATAATAATAATAATAATAATATAGGCCCTTATGAAACGATGCTATATAAATTTTCAATTATAATTATATCAGTACTTAACAGAATTGCTTGTATATATGTATGTATGTTTGTTTTCTTGTATCAAGCCACTTAATATAGCACCTTTTAAGTCGGCTACTTCACAAAGGCGCTGCACGAATGACTATCTTACTCATCTAGATTTTAAAGTGCATTTTAATACATTTTTTAATTGTTTACTGAACAGAGCTAAACGCAACAGCACGTATGTAAAGCTGAAGACTGTTCCTAGAGGAAGATCCTAGTCATGATAAGAAACAATAAGCTTGAGTTTACGTATGGATGCGAGGCACGTGCATATCTCCCCATGCAGATGAGCGCAACGATCGCAGACCTGGTCGACTTAAGACTGGAACATAAAACTTCTTGATGTATGTCAGTGTGATGCCGACCAACAGGGCGCGCCCCAGAAAAAGGACTTGAATTTTTCTTTCATTTCATGCTACTATTTTGTCATAATGTGTAATAATAATAACCTTCATTATTTTACTGTGTTTTGATAGGTGCCTTTGGATCTTCTGGCCGCAAGATTCCTGCTTGAGAAGGATGGGTGTTAGGATGGTTGCTCTGTATTGTCGGGATTGGTGTTCGATTTGTGCTTGGTTTTCGTTTTTTATTTGTCTTTAGTTTTTTTGTAGTGTATTTGTATATTTTTTTATAAGTATTTAGATTTTTGTATTTGTGTTTAGTTTAGTGACAAAATAAGCAACAACTAAAACAACAAATGACAAAGTAAACGCAAAAGTAAATGACAAATCAGACACGAAAGCAAACAACAAACGACAAAGTAACAAAATAGACAACAAAACAATCAAGACAAAATAATCAAAATCTACACCCCTGCTGAGCCTCTGGCGTGGCTTAATCTCCCGTAAGCTCGTGAAGGCAGGGGGGCCCCTGGCGCGGCTTAGAATCCCGTAAGCCCTTTGTGTAGTTTTTGTGTTTTTGTCTTCTTTGTTTTGTTGTTTATTTTGTTACTTTGTCGTTTGTTGTTTGCTTTCATGTCTGTTTTGTTGTTTACTTTTATGTTTATTTTGTTGTTTGTTGTTTGAGTTGTTGCTTGTTTTGTTGTTAAACTGAATACAAATGCAAAATCTAAATGCTTTGTAGTGTTAGTTTGTTTTTATTTGTCGTGTGTTTGTGTTTTTTTTTTGGTGTCATGTGCTTTTATTTTGTCGTGGGTTGTTGGTTTTGTTGTTTATTTTGTCGTGGGTTTTGCCGAGGGATTAGAAGGAGGCTCATAGAACAGTAGGTCAGACGGGAAGAGTTAGTGTGGAATCCAAGGACGTTTTATATAAAGGACAGGAAACTCCTTAATATGTAACGCCGTTGGACAAGTTATCTCGTCCATGGAGCGACAAAGGCGTATAACGTCGTGTTTACATAACAAATGCATTGCGGGTTCTATGAAGACAATCAACGAATAATTATTTTTGAGCAATAAACAATTACTTGTATATAATAAAACATCATATTTAATATGTACTGTAGTGTCTTACAATTTATATACATTTTATTTAATTTTAAAGGTAATTTTGCATAACTTTGCAGTGCACAACCATGCTGCAGTGGACCACATTATGTCATCAAATCTTTCGACATGACCAAGATGGATGAGAATTAAGGTTATAAGAAAGCGTACAAGCAGATCATACGTGTGTGTGTGTGTGTGTGTGTGTGTGTGTGTGTGTGTGTGTGTGTGTGTGTGTGTGTGTGTGTGTGTGTGTGTGTGTGTGTGTGTGTGTGTGTGTGTGTGTGTGTGTGTGTGTGTGTGTGTGTGTGTGTGTGTGTGTGTGTGTGTGTGTGTGTGTGTGTGTGTGTGTGTGTGTGTGTGTGTGTGTGTGTGTGTGTGTGTCGGATGTTGATTACTGTTACCATCTGATGGCAAGTGTTCCGACTTCTTAGTCAGGGCTAATAGGCCTAGTCAGTTATTAACTCTGCTGCCAGCCTCATCTAGAGGCTTTGCCACGTGAATGTATTAATCTGTGATATCCATAGCCTGATCTAGAGGCTATGGAGAACGTTTAGAGTTCGTAAATTTTGCCCGTTTGAATGTCATCATACACGGCACTGACTGGCCTTCTCATTATGAGACTATAGATATATAACAGATTACTAGTATCCATTCAAGTGGAATATAACAAAACCAGTGTTGATATCAGCTACAGTCCTCGTAATAGGAGTCAATAGCATGTCCCATAGTCCTCCACAAGGTTTGGCAAATGTTCTTGTAGTCTCTGGGTGACTGCTTGCCTGGAACAGTTTTCCTGACCACTGAAGAACGCAACATCTTTTGAGAGTTTCAGATCATGTGTCAAGTGTCAACAAATATTTAGGTAAAATTAACTTCATTATTACATGTCTTTATGGCCTTTCCTCAAAAACCTGTCTTGGGGTTGCAGTACCTTATGGCTGAAGTGCAAGCACTATAAGTGTAAACCAAACCAACAACATGGAATACATTTTAACCATCCCAAAGTGCTTGTTAGTAATTTAATGACCCAGATAGATGAAGAGCCAAGTGGCCCATATGGGGTGGCATTCTGTGTATAGTTGCCATCCAAGTAATCATAATCTCCAAACGTCTATAGCGCCACTCAAAGGCCAAGCGCAGGGCACCAGCCTATTCACGCCATAATAGCCATGTTAAGTGTTGTTCAACTTCCCTGCACTTTACCAGCATCAGTGTCTAAATATACGATGGTTTTTGAGATCGTGTGGTAATGACTGATAACTGATGATAACTTTATTTTCTTCTTCACTCAACTAAGAATTTTAGCTTCTTTATTCAACAAAGTACATTTAATGAAATAAACACAGGCACATTAGTTATTAACATTTCATATAATTTATACCTGGAACACATAAAAATCAGTACGAAAAAGTTGTCTAGAGCTTTCACTGACTGAATCATAAATTATATACTTACAGAATAATGTTCAGGGTCAATGCTGAAGTGTACATGTGGTAAGGTCGGCGTCTTGTGACCGGAGGGTTGCAGGTTCGAATCCCACTCTAGCCGCTGCGTACGGAGCTTGGGCAAGTCCTTCACTCGCAATTGCTCGTGGCGCTTCGGCGTGAAAATTCCGGCACAGTATCAAATGATGTAGTCGGGAGCGCCTCTGAGTAGTAGTAGGCTTTGAGAGGCGCTATAGAAATATCCGGAATAAATAAAATAAATAAATAGACGTAACATACATGTACATGCAATAAATTTAAATCTTCTGTTTTTAAACAGTTAATAAAATGAAAATGACCTACTAAAGAAATGTCACAGAATCTGCCTTGTTTTAAGAAAAAACAGGTTCCATATTCATTCCTTGAAGTCATAATTGTAACAATCATTCATTTGGTAAATAAAAGCATTGACAAAGGAATCTAAGCAGTAGATGATGTGTGGTAGATAGACTGCCATACGCCTGTCTCCATTCATCCACCGCCCACCTCTTGCCTTCTTGAGGGATGAAATTTCTGTCATCTTTGTTCGGCAGAACAAAATCATGTGGTCTCTGACGAAGATTATAGTGTCGTCGAATAGTGGGTTGGAAGATTGAGTGAAGCACATGCGACTCATTCCAGGGCACAGAGAGACTGAGCAAGCGCCCAGAATCTGCATGACGGACGTGGGTAGATACACGTAGATCGTCAGTTATAGTGACTCCCAGGATATTCATCGAGGTCACTGTATGCACGCCCTGACGCAACGTAGGAGGGTCAGCACATCTGCGTCCGAGCGACCAACATCTCCCTGGACCTCGCCTGGTTGAGTCGAAGGTTGTTCAACTGGGCGCAAGACATCACCCTCCAGTTCCTTGTACACCATGACCCGCATCGAAGCCCCGATGAGCAAGTACATATCGTCTGCATACTTAACCATTTTGTTCTCCATGTGTACTGGGAGGTGGTCTGGTCCTCTGCTTTGCATTAAACACTCGCGACATTCTGATAGCAGTTGATATGGGTGAAGCTAGTCTTAATGACCTCTCAGCGGCTTTCGACAGTGTCGATCAATGATCATGACTTTTTACTCGACAAGTTGTCAATATTGTTTGGCATCAGAATATCTTGGATCAGAAGCTTCCAACAGGACCTTCCACTGACAGACTCTCAGTGGCTTTTGGTTACCTCCTACGTTGTCACCTGCGAGTTTTGGCAAAGGTCATCCATGAAGGACGTCCGCAATGAGGGGGAG
The DNA here is from genome assembly GCA_963556255.1 of Allolobophora icterica. Lineage (NCBI taxonomy): Eukaryota > Metazoa > Annelida > Clitellata > Crassiclitellata > Lumbricidae > Allolobophora > Allolobophora icterica. The sequence goes on along the minus strand of OY744612.1, from coordinate 19,772,715 downwards.
GGAGGGGTCATTCAAATGCGGACAAAGGGGAAGGGTTTTGACCAGCGAAGACTTCACGTCCGCGTCTAAATGTCTAAATTTAATTGCTTTTAAACACCTTGTTTCAACCTTCCCCGAGAGACGAAGAGGTCAGTGAGGTGATTGCCTAAAACTCCATGTCGTGTACTAGAACTTTAATACACTGTGGGCTTGAAAACTCTGCAAGGAATAACATGGTCGTTGAAATATTTTAAATAAGATAGAACTGGTAGCTTATTAATTACGTGAGTCACAATGTTGGTTTCTTAGTTCATTGGCTTTGGCGTGCGGACGTCCGCAAAGGGGGAGGGTAAGGTTAAATGCGGACAAATCACAAATGCGGACAAGGGGAAGAGTCCAAAGTAGGTCATATTTTGCGGACATCCTTTATGGGTGACCCCTTCAGACCGTGTTATAGGCCTACTCTCGATGGGAGGATGGTGCAGCGATAGAGAGAGGATAATCGCCCTTATAGGCCGAGGCTAAGAAGAGTGAAGCCGCTATATCTTCATACCTATGGCTGCCTGCTGGGACTGCCTGGCTTAAATCACTACGCTGTCTTCTAAACAGCCATGTTTAATAGCCTATAAGATTTTTAATGGCGCAATACAAATGTCCATATGCATACTTCTGGATCTTTTTCAGCATTCAGTTCAGTGGTCAGCCAGCCAGTAATTCATTCAGTCAGTCAGTCAGTCAGTCAGTCAGTCAGTCAGACAGACAGACAGACAAGCAATGGTTGAGTCGGTTTTTCCGTCTATAGCTGCCATTCAGTGAGTGAGTGAGTGAGTGAGTGAGTGAGTGAGCGAGCGAGCGGCCGGGTGGGTGGGTGGGTGGGTGAAGTGGGGATTATTTGAGTGAGTGAGTGAGTGAGTGAGTGAGTGAGTGAGTGAGTGAGTGAGTGAGTGAGTGAGTGAGTGAGTGAGTGAGTGAGTGAGTGAGTGAGTGAGTGAGTGAGTGAGTGAGTGAGTGAGTGAGTGAGTGAGTGAGTGAGTGAGTGAGTGAGTGAGTGAGTGAGTGAGTGAGTGAATGACTGAGTGAGTGAGTGAGTGACGACTGAGTCGGTGTTTTGGTTGAGTTGCGTCGGTCGATCGGTGAGTCAGTCATTCAGTCAGCCAGGCAATCATAGGTTAATCGGTTTGCCTGCCTGCCTGCCTGCCTGCCTGCCTGCCTGCCTGCCTGCCTGCCTGCCTGCCTGCCTGCCTGCCTGCCTGCCTGCCTGCCTGCCTGCCTGCCTGCCTGCCTGCCTGCCTGCCTGCCTGCCTCGCTCGTATGACATGACCTGGTTTATCCGGTGGTACCCTGATCGCATTTTGTCGGGCGTCAATTCCGATTCGATGCCTTAGGGCGTAAGTCAACAGTTTGAGGGAATAATTTCCTATAGATGCTTAATCCGCAGCTACGATGCCAATAAGGGACCAATTGTGTTCGATTTCTTCTGTTTTGCTTTCTTAGAACGTTTGTCTGACAAAACCGGACACTAATGTGAGACCATGCAGACCACGTACATGCTGATAGAGCTTAAAACAGTGACCGTTGGTGAAGGACGGCATCGTACTGTGACCTACGGGATAATAATAATAGCACCAATAATGATGAATAATGGGAACGCCATCTGGTTTTCCTCGACCTTAAAGCTAAATTGTTCATCATCATCATAATGATGATGATGATGATGATGGTGATGATGATGATAATAATAATAATAGTAGTAGTAAAAATAATAATAATAATAATAATAATAATAATAATAATAATAATAATAATAATAAATAATTATAATAATAAATAATTTTATCTGATCATTATTATCCAAGTCCTGCTTCCTTCGGTCAAAAGGTCAGCTGGAGGCTGATAATTTTATTATTATTATTATTATTATTATTACTACTACTACTACTACTACTACTACTACTACTACTACTACTACTACTACTACTACTACTACTAATTTTAGTTATTGCTTCATTATTATTAATATTATTAATAATTTTATTATTATTATTATTATTTTTAGTAGTAGTTTAGTAGTAAGAGTAGTAGTACTAGTATCAGTAGCAGTAGCAGCAGTAGTAGTAGTAGTATGTCGACAGCTTACTCTAGGCCTAAGAGCCCTTTTTTCGTCTGCCGATGATCTACCAATCAGATGGGACGTAGAAGTGCCCATCATTCGCCGGCGACCTAGTTCTGATTGGGGATACTGTATCCGATGTATCGAACCCAGAGCAAGCAGGCCATGGCTGCGATCTGTTTAGACTCAAGTCCTCTGACTTAATGATTCCTTGCCAAGGCTTTTCGAGGCAAAACAATCTGATGCTGTGGAAGACGATGCAAGATTTTCCAGATACCATTTAAAGCGCCCAGGGCATTTTTCTGTTTCAGAGGGATTGCACGTATAGGGCCTACCTCTGAAAAATTAAAACAATTGCTCTTATTGTTATCATTTTTATCATTCTTTATTATCAAAATTATTAGTATTATAATTACCATTGATGGTATTATTATAGTCATAAGTACTATTATTAATATAATAACTACTGTGATAATTATGATAATTATAATTATTGTTATTAGATCTGCTATTATTATTACTACCACTGCTACCATTATTACTACATAATAATGATAATTATTGTTATTAGACTACTATTATTATTACTACCACTACCACTGCTACTACCATTACTATTACTACCACTGCTACTACTACTTTTTAGAAAATTTACAATGCACTCGAAGTTAAACAGAAATGCGATTCTGTCGCCAGAAAGTTAAAGATATTTTCAGAAGGCGTCATGTTTATTACTGGGAATGTTTTATGCGCGTGGTGTATGGAGGGTCACGTGAAAAACTGTGTGCGTTTGAAGGCGAGTTACAGCGACAACGGATGTCTGTGTGTCTGTCTGTCTATTTGTCTGTCTGTCGGTCTGTATGTCTGTCGATCTGTCGTGTGTTGACATCGTTTCAGACGCTGTCACAGTCAACGTTCGACGAAGACGGGATCAGCATTGTATTGCATTGTATTGCATTGTATACTGCATGCATCGGAACAGAAATTCGCAGACATGCAAGACAAGTAGAGCGTCCGGTTTCGAAACACACTGACTGATTCAGAAAGTCTCACGCCGGTCACGGTCGCTATAGTATCTGAGTTTAAACAGAAAGACAAAACCCACTAAATCCACACTTCTATTTGCACTGGCCGATTGGATTGCCATCATACAGTTCACCTAATATGAAGCGATCATTATAAAATCGTTGCACCAGTCACCGGATCATGGCAGAGACATGATCTGTAAATCACCCTTGCACGTAATATTATGCTCTGGTTTCCTGCACCGCACTGTTCAGCCGAGATCATGGATTGAGGCGCTTTACTCTTTCTCTTGCTTTGTTATATTATATATTCACGACTTTCCAAGAGATTCTTCAGAAGGTCCGGAAGATCTGATTCGCTGGCTTGGGGACCAGTGGGGACAAAATAAACTGGGGACTTCATTTGGCTTACACGAACTGTCCTCTGGTTAGGACTCCATTGACGCAGCTATCTGAATTGTTTCCCGTAACCTGATTATTGCTTTATTACAGATAAACTGTGTTCTTACTTAATACCAATGTCATCTTCAGCTTGCGAGCAGTGGCTTCAAAAAGACAGCAGAACATCATTCGATGGCACTGAGCATTGTGAGCAGCTGTGTCTTAATGACTTGCTTAAGGTCACTGGATACACAGGACAATATTAGACAAGCGCTCAAACCAAATCACTCTATAGAGCCCACGCCACCACATTTTACTCTAATCTTAAGACAGTACTCTTCATCCGGGGTTGGGTCCGGAGTGCTTCTGAGTAGACAACCTCCATAGCACGGCTGTAGTCGAGGGTATACGCGGGTATACAGCGTATACTCACCTCTAGACAGCGTATAGGCCTACTCATGGCTGGAGCGAGGGTATACGCGGGTATACAGCGTATACTTACCTCTGTAGAGACCGTATAGCCATTGTGAAATGAAATTTCCACAAAAAAAGAAAGGTAATTAAAGGTTTTGAGGGCGAATGACTAAAAAAAGGTCATAAACTTTTTCAGAGACGAATTCCTAAAAAAGTCAAGAATTTTCTGAGAATTCCTAAAAGGTCATCAATTTTTCTGAGACGAATTCCTAAAAAAGGTCATCACATTTGTTGAGGGTGACACCAGCCCTAGTGACGCCGCTTCTCACCGGTAGTGTGTACTCACCTCTAATTTTACCACTACAGCCCTGCTTCAAAGGGCACTATATAAATCCTCGGGATGAATTAATAAATAAATAAATACCGTGTCACACACTACCTAACACTACATTACATTTCTTGGTTGTCCCCAACTGACACGTGATCCGTCGTCCATTGCGACAAACGTCTACGGCGACCGATTCGTTCAATCGATACGAGACCGGTCGGTCGGGGCGCAGGCGAACCATGTCCCGCTCGGGGGGACAATATATCACAGGCGTCGGGCGAGCCTCCTCGGCCACCGTCTCCAGCCCATCGTCGTCCGCCTTCTGTGCTGCTACCGGTCGGCTGCTAGGGAGGGTGGAATCGTCCCGCGAATGCTCACATCGGTATACGCTATCCACAGAGCGGAGACGCTTGACCAAGGTAGGACTGCTGCTGGTACGTCGTTTGTTTTTCTATGCCTCACCCCCTCCCCTGCGGACTCCCCCTACCCGTCCCTCCTCCGTTTCGCTCTTCCCGCGCGCATCTATGAACCGGAGATTGTCTCTTACGCGGATCGTAAAAGAGGAGATGCGCCGTCGGTAGGAGACGTTGGGGAAAGCGGAAGACGTTGGATTGGAAGGAAGAGTACGGAACCTTTTCCTACTTCGGTTGCATTGTCTGAGAGCTTAACGCCGGACAGTTTACTCGGAAGGGAGGATTAGTAAGGGGTCGAACTGCTAGCGACGCGTTCAGAGTTTGAATTCTGGTATAGGCTATCAAAACTCAACAGTCGATGGATGGAGCATCTCTCAGGTGTTTTGTCGAAGAGGCGCTATATAAATAGGTCCTTACGATTACAATTGGCAGTCTGTAGTCTCAACCACACATCTGTATATTTGGTTTACGTTAAAATCCGCGAAAGAATATATCCGCGCGGTTAAAAACCGCGTCGTTAAAATCCGCGCAATTAAAAACCGCGAGTAATTATTTCATATCCGCGCGGTCTTTATTTGTTCATTCGATAAAGTCAATTTCATAGACGTTTATAAAGTCAATCTTACAGATGTTTATAAAGTCTTTAGGCCTGTTTTAGATGTTTATAATGTCTATATTATAGATGTTAATAGCGTTCTAGAGAGAGTTCATTATGTTTCTAAAAACAGATGTTTATAACGTTATAAAGCGAAGAGAAGCTGGATCAACGATTAAAATATAATTAAAACTAGAAGCGAGGTCAGCGATGATAATATAATTAAAATTGGAAGCGGGATCAACGATTAAAACATAACTAAAACTAGAAGCTGGATCAAAGAAATTAAAATATAATTAAAACTAGAAGCGGGGTCAGCGATGATAATATAGGCCTAATTAAAACTGGAAGCGGGATCAACGATTAAAGCATAAATAAAGCTAGAAGCGGGATCAACGATTAAGATATAATTAAAACTAGAAGCGACATTTACTATGGCTCACAATCGCGCGGATATGACCACGCGCGGTAAATAACTACTCGCGGTTTTTAATTGCGCGGATTTTAACGACGCGGTTTTTAACCGCGCGGATATTCGTTCGCGGATTTTAACGTGTACCGTTATAATAATTCTAAGTAGCGTCGTAGTAGTGATCACAATCCTTCTTAAGCTTTTAAGTAGTTTTCTAGATCACAGATACAACGTCTGATTTCATATGGAAAGCCACGAACGACCAAAAAGGCCAGGACTGATAAGGTCGACGTCGTCAGTACTGGCAGCCATAAGGTGCTGTTAAACCAGAACCGTTTGGCTGTAGTCTGGTTTCGCGGTACCTTCGCAGTAAACGGTTCCTCGTTCTCCAAGAGGCTGGCAGACAATGTGCGACACGAGCATCTTCTCTCTCACTGCCTCTGTTTGCTCACTACCTCCCCTACCCTCTCCTCTCCTGCCCTCCTCTCCTCTCATCTCGTCTCCTCTCCTCTGTGCCGCTGACTCCTCTGTATCCCCTTTCTATTCTCTACTCTTCTATTCCCCTCCATCCCTCTCTTCTCCTCGCATTGCATACATTTCCCCATCTCCCTGTTCTCCTCCGTCTGCCTCTATTTCCCCATCCCTTTCTGCCTCACCAGCGGTTTGAGACTGTTCTTTTGATCGTGGTCTTGGGTTGTGATTTTAAGAGAACCTCTGATTTTTTATGATTTGCATTTACGTTCACGGTAACTTAACAAATTTCGATATTATAAATTAAAATACGTATCAAATAGTGATCACTTTCGTAACTCGCAAAAGTCCCTTATTTAATGCAGCTAACTGACATTTACTAAAAAAAGGGACTCACAACAACTGCAGCATTGCCCTGTAATTAGCAACAGAAAAAGGAAAAAATCAGGAAATTCTGCTACTTTACAAATTTCCAGTTCTCTGATTATATTTCTGATTCTGTACATTGGTTCCGCTTGGTTAATTACTGGTTAACTACGCCGTGTCATAACATAGACGATTAACCTCGCCCTCCTCCTTCATGCAGGACTGGGACTGACACTAACAGAGTACGGGTAGTGTCGATGTTCACGTTCGTTCCCTGCCGAGTCTCACGCTGCATAGATCTGTAAATTAAGGTAATTCTCTTTTACGATTGCATTTCTAGTCAACATAAATACATCTGGGTTACTTAGTACTTACTGATCGCTAGTGAGAAATAGTTTAGTATGTGAACCGATTAGGTCAAAAGAAGTACTAAAAGAGTTTAATCCCCCAACGCCTGCCAAATAAACAATGCGGTCTTGGGCCCTTCCAGCTGGAACGCCTTAGGCGTTTAGGCCCGACCTCCTCTTTCTCTCCTGTCCAGTTCCTCAAGCGCCTGAAAACATTTCTCTTTGTCAGTGAAGACACTGACCCGGGTCGGGAGCGACTCTGATTCTGAGTGGCCCTATATAAATTATCGTTTACAAAATTACAAATTACAATGCATTTAGGAGGATTTAATGACTATTCATAGAAACTGATGACGACCCTCCACAATTATAATTAGTAACGTTGTTTTCATTTCTACAGCGTTGTTTTGAAAAACAGAATTAAAAAATTTGGAGGATGATATATTGGCCACCTAAACTTGCAAATTTCTCCTCCTCGTAATTTATTATACTAATTGTAAATAGCTTCATAATAGCGACTATCCTCGTTATAAGCTCTTAAATTAAGCATTTAACAACAAGTATCTAACGACCTAAAGTCCTAAACAATGGGTCGTATTCCGCTGTCCAATATGATAGATGCCTATCAGAGGCAGACAATGCTGAGTCCAGAACGCAGAAACAATAGACGTATAATGAACGCACAAATAATACCTTTTTCCAGTCACACCAGAGTTAATGCTGGCCAGGACAAAGCGTCTGGCAGTAGACCGCATTTATTGTGCTTGACAACCAGACATTTTGTGTAAAAGTGCTTTGGCTACATGAGTGTGCTGCAAATATCGACAAAGGATTCTGCTTCCCAAGCCTTTGACGGATAGTCATCCTATTTGTGACTATAGCCTAAAAACCTTTCCAGAATTAGCATAAATCCTGAAGCAATGCGTTAGGCCTAACTCGATGGGATTACAAACTTGATAGCGTTACCGGATGACAGTTAATTCTAGGCAGGTCTAAGTGATGGATGGCCAAGTGAAAGCAAACGAGGTTTCTGCATCCCAAGCCTTTGACGGGTAGAAATCCTTCTATTCGCGACTGCTCAAAAACTTGATCTCGTCCATAAACGGTTAGCCGTTTTCCGCCTTCCCGGATTATCCCACTTCCGCCATAGATATATATGCGACATGTCCTGCATCGACATAATCATGGACGACACGGCGTAAATGCGTAAATGCATCGGAAATTCGTACCTTAAATCATCCAATCCTCCGCCTTTCAAATTTTCTCGGCCTCAGCGAAAGCTCCTCTCTCTCTGGTCTCTCTGGTAACCGGACTTGGAACTTCACTTGGCATATCTGAAAACTCCTCTGATATGACTCAGCGATCGTGAATAAGCAGGTACTCGGCGCTTAGCTTTAGAGTAGCACTTTAGAAATTTGGAAATTACGATTACGATGTGTGCTATATAGCAGTGTTTAATCTAGTCCCCTCTTCTGAGGGGGGGGGGAAACAAGGTTTGTGGGGGACCAACAGTGCGACTTTTTGGGAATTTCATCTTAAAAAACCTTGATGACTTTTTTAGGAATTCGTCTCCAAAAATGTGATATATCTTATTCTATTTTATTCTTATAGTACTCGCCTCTGGGGGGGATTTCCCTCCAAAACGTATCTATATTAAAATATTGCTGGCCTCTGGGGGAAACATAAATCCTGGAGGGGGAATCCCCCCCCCCCAAAAGGTGTCTAGTGTAACTGAGTGCTGAACACCTGAGCGTCTGGAAATCGATCGTGTCTAATATGTGTACTACCGGCAGACACATTTTATCATAATATTGCTTAACTACGGCACCACTGCAGATAATACAAAGGATATCTTTTTGCGTTGTTGGGAAATAGTTAATCGATGTCCACGAATGTTGCCTACTCATTCAAACTAAAACAACGTAAACTACTATAGTTTGTCTGGTAGCAAGACAGTCGTTGAGACAAAACGCTGAAGCTATAGTATTTCTGCCTTATTCGCCTACGACTATTGCCTCCTCATTAAAACGATACGTCAACAAATATTTCCCCCTCATTAGAAAAGAATAATGACAATAGGACGATAGGTTGTCTGCTAGCAGGACGTAATCACTGTTACTGAACCGAAAATAAAACTGTAAGGTTATTGACAGTGCCGGGAGGGGCGTCTATCCCCCAAGTCATGGGAGCAACTTTCCCCTCCCGGTTCTTCGCCCCTTCCCTTCCTCCCCCGTTAATGGTGGCACACACACACTGAAAGATCTCCCCCTTTTCATTTTCATGGTTGGAGCCAGGGGCGTAACTTTGGTCTAAAAAGTGGGGGGTACCAATTTCTTACATACACAAACAAGGCTGATATTGCGATATCTGGAAGGCATAATAATAAAATATTCATTGGCATTGCTCAAAAAGTGGGGGGTACGGTACCCCCCAGTCCAAAAAGTGGGGGGTACGGGTACCCCTCGTACCCCCCACAAATTACGCCTATGGTTGGAGCATTTGCTCCAAGGCTTATTGGTGTAGACGCCTCTGGTGCCGGGTTTAGACTTGGTGAGACCCTTAGCTATATAAAGCTTGGAGTCCCCTTCTTAAACAATTACACGTGAGGAAATTGGGTGAGCTTTTAAAAATAATGTTAGTACTTTTAACGCAACCATAAATGCTCAAAGACCTCGAACATTGGCTGGTAATAATTAGGGCTGTACCGAACATTCGCGTCGTATTCGCTTCGGGACTGAAATAGCTATTCGGTATTCGGCCGAATAGTAGCGGTCGGACCGAATACGAATAGTGGTCACGTGACATCTGTTTCTGCATATGCGGCTGCTATAGCGAGTGCACTGAAGTAACTCTCTCATTAACATAATATATGCTGCGGTTGCAGCCAGGAGTTGCCTATAATGCCTGGACTGCTGTATCGCAGTGTCATTAGTCTCATTTGTTTGTGTACAATGAGTGAAAGCTAACGTATTTTTCAATGTTGTCGGTAGACCTATTTTGTAAACTATTCGAATTCGTATTCGTATTCGTATTCGGCCGAATAGTTGGTCCAATTATTTGTATTCGGCCGAATAGTGATAATCACCTATTCGGTACAGCCCTAGTAATAATGAACAATCGTTGTGGCCTAATATCAGACATTCATATGTCAACTTTCTGCGCGTTATGGCCACTTTAGCATCTGTTCTTAGCAGACATCATTGTGAAGCTTCTGCGCTCGCGCCTTGGTGAACATTACCTGGGCTGATGTCGGACATTACTGCGATAAGAATTCTTTAAAATGCCGGTGTATAAATGTCTAATCCCACTAAACAATAACCAATCCGGATTAATCGGGATTAATCCTTTCCCGGTGAGCAGCAGCATGTTCCGATTCGGTTAGACAGATCCGTGGTTCCTTTGCCATCGCTAATTGGTTTAGATGAGGCCATAGTTCCCAACTATTTTCAGAGCAAGACATCCTTACTGAAGGTTCTTCAGTCAACGGCTTCTAGTCTTAATTTCATTTAGTTTTCTTCCAGTTAGTTCTTTACGATAATGACAAGCAACGTTCGTTGTATTCAACCGTTAAGTACTAACATTATTTTTAAAAACTTAATTTTTATTTTAAAACTAAATGAAAATTACACTGTTAGCTCAGTGCTTCCCGATCCTTTTTGGCTACGGAACCCTTTGATCTGAAACTATTTACTGTATATGCTACTTGAAGTTTTTGAAAATATTGATAAGCCTATGTCAATAGTAATGATAATCAGTAGTTTCTTAAAATTGTTGACAGATAAGGCGTCAAGATATTATTTTTAGAGCAGGTTTCGGCGCCCTCGGGTGGCGCGGCATCCAGGTTGAGTAATACTGGTTTAGAGGAAAGCAATTGCCAAGCAACTGCTGAAACCATCAAGACATGGTCGTCCTTCATCATCGAGAGATGGCGTGGGGCTCTGACGTCGTCGATCTTAATGCGGGAAGCTCTTGGGCGGATGCAATATTAAGCGACGACGAAGACGAAAGCGAGAGGACATGATTATGGCTTTAAAAATCATCGCATCCGTCATCATCATCATCGTCGTCGTCGTCGTCGTCGTCATCATCACATCGTCATCCTAATCCTACTACTCCTCATTTACATCATCAGCGGCAGCGCGATGGACTTAATGATGAGTTATAATGACACTCACCACCCCTGCCGCCTCACCGTCACTATAACTATCACCACTGCCATAACCATCTCACCTTCTTCTTCTTCTTCTTCTTCTTCTTCTTCTTCTTCTTCTTCTTCTTCTTCTTCTTCTTCTTCTTCTTCTTCTTCTTCTTCTTCTTCTTCTTCTTCTTCTTCTGCTTCTTCTTCTTCTTCTTCTTCTTCTTCTTCTTCTTCTTCTTCTTCTTCTTCTTCTTCTTCTTCTTCTTCTTCTTCTCCTCCTCCTCCTCCTCCTCTTCTTCTTCTTCTTCTTCTTCTTCTTCTTCTTCTTCTTCTTCTTCTTCTTCTTCTTCTTCTTATCCTTCTTCTTCATTACAGGAGATAGACGAGGAGAAGGAGGAGGAGGAGGACGAGGACGAGGAGGAGGAGGAGGAGGAGGAGGAGGAGGACGTGGACGAGGAGGAGGAGGAGGAGGAGGAGGAGGAGGAGGAGGAGGAGGAGGAGGAGGAGGAGGAGGAGGAGGAGGAGGAGGAGAAAATAAGGAGGAGAAGCAGGAAAGTGGTAAGAGTAGGAAGAGGAGGACGCGAATGTTAAAGAGATTCAGCAATTATAAGCAATGCGGTTTCGAGAAAAGCAAGTTTAGGGACACGGTTCATCTGCTGTTCGGGTCCTAGGTTTCCACCTGATGCGGTCGATTAATTATGACCAGACGAAGGACAGTTTCAGTGGAAAGCAGTAGATTACACGGACGTAATTGAGATTCAGAGCTGATTGTTGTAGCGGGAGTGACTCTTACAGATAAATCAACTGGAACATCGACGGATCCAAAGGTTGAGAAAGGGTTCCATGGCCAAGAAAAGGCGCAAATGACTTCATCATAACATTGCTAACGACCACTTTCGGTCATGAGGACATTGGCCAACCGTCTTATGACATCAGCATTTCTAGTGACATTTTGCATTCATAAGCTAAACTGAATTTCTTAACATTGTTCAACTCTTCTTTCTTAGCTTTCAACATTTTGAACTTTGATTTATTGTTTCATAAGATAAATCCTTAGTTTCGCAGGTTTTTTGCCATTTGTCTGACTAAAATGGGGCCATGCCCTTAGCTGCTAAATACATCAATGCAATGAAGAGGGGTTGTGCCGACGATGATTTGCAGATACATTCCCGTTCAATCCAATGTATACCATTGCTTTGCCGTGTTTGAGATTCGGTGGATGAATCCTTCAACTGTAGCCTGCAATTAGAGGGGTCGCCTATACCTGATTATGTTTATAACTTGGTTATTGCCTTCCTTGCCGACCGTGAGCATAGAACAAAATTTAACGGTTCCATATCATACTTAATTAAAATAAATGCTAATATAGTCTAGGGGTCGGGTTCAGGGCCTATATATTTCATAATAATCACATCAAAACTAAAACGTTGCACCATGGAAATAGAATGCTAAAATATGCTGATAATACCCTCGTCAAATGCTGCTGCGGTCAGGGAAGTGCTGGACCACATTGAAAGATGGCAAAGACATGTAATCCCAAGCTGAATCACATTAAGACCTATGAGATGCTGGTTATAGACGAAGAGGGGAGGGCTGGCAGGGGATGGTTGCACCAGTCACACCCAGGAGTTACTAGAGTAGATGAAATGACAGTCCTAGGGGTAAAGTTTACGGAAACGCGTATCACCCGCATATGCTGTAAGGCCAGGCAGTCGTATGCATTACGCATTTTAAAAGCTCATGGCCTTAAGAGCCCAAACCTATTCAACACGGTTCGCTCCACCACGCTATAGCGCGCATGCTGTATACGAGCCCTGTATGGTGGGGTTCCCTCGGCAGCAGGATCAAAAATAGGCTTCAGTCCACCCTGATGAGTTCCTAAGGGTATAAATGTTAATGTAAATGTACACATTTTCCTGTAGCGACCACATGGCCTCGACCCTGCTCATTTTTCAGTGAATCGATCGGGTGAGGTCCTTCGTATATTGTCAGTGACACCCTCCATACCTTACGTCCTTGCATAATTACCTATTTATTAAAAGCGCCATGAGCAACACCAAAACCCCGGACTGCAATTCGTATATGTCAACGTTGCGTTAATCTGAGCTTGCCGCAAGGAAAGATAGATGGCAGTTCGGTGACGCTAGAGTAGACGACGTATTACCCTGTGGACCGACCGTTGCATGGGAAAATAATTCTACCTTATCAGGCGCAGGCAAATACATGATACAGGCCGATGTTTCGATCCCATCAACGTTTCACTGAAGGTTCAGACCAGAACGTCCGAGTCAAATGGCTTATTCTGATTGGCTGAAGCGAACTCATTAGCGATAGATTATGACGTCATAATGCTTCGCTACCTGTATGCATCAAGTTACGAGAAAACGCATCATCGTCATGATCATTGCCTCTGTTCTAACGGACCAATCTTCTGTATATTGAATGATTAACGGAATGATCGTTTGGATATTGACGGAATGATTAACGGAATGATCTTCTCGATATTGACGGAATGATTAACGGACTGATCTTCTGGGTGCTGATCTGATTTCTGCTTGAGTTTGGTGCGCCATTGGTTACTGTCTTGTGCATTAGACCCTGCACGATATAAGTTACTAATTACTTTTACTCTCAGCTGTGGATGGGAACCAATCGGTTTGACTTTGAATGTAGTTCCTCTATGATGAGTCTTGTAATTAATTAATTATCTGAGACTATTCGTATCTTGACTTTAACAACATTTAGGCTGGCGCACTCTGCGCTTTTGTAAAGTGCCCATGATGCATGCAAATACTTTTATATGGGGATTTCAGTGATGAGGTATTGAGACATGTCATGCAGAAGTGTCACAGCTTTTGTGCTGAAGAAATTGGATTTCTAGTGGAGCACACAGACCGTATTAAGACTCTTTACCCTGCGGAGAGAATTTGTCTGCATTCACAGCTGCACAATAGACTTCGTCTAACCAGGATCTTAAAGAAGCAGCGTATGGCTTTGTTTATTCAGCAATGTACAAATATTAGATATAGTTTCTGATGACCATAAAGGCGTTATGCTTCCCTCATATATATACAGATACACCCACACAAACACACACGCATATATATATATATATAGCTTATATATAGTATATATCCTTTATATATATGTGTGTGTGTGTGTGTGTGTGTGTGTGTGTGTGTGTGTGTGTGTGTGTGTGTGTGTGTGTGTGTGTGTGTGTGTGTGTGTGTGTGTGTGTGTGTGTGTGTGTGTGTGTGTGTGTGTGTGTGTGTGTGTGTGTGTGTGTGTGTGTGTGTGTGTGTGTGTGTGTGTGTGTGTGTGTGTGTGTGTGTGTGTGTGTGTGTGTGTGTGTGTGTGTGTGTGTGTGTGTGTGTGTGTGTGTGTGTGTGTGTGTGTGTGTGTGTGTGTGTGTGTGTGTGTGTGTGTGTGTGTGTGTGTGTGTGTGTGAAGCACATAGTAATATATGGGGCGTGGTGGCTCAGTGGTAAGTTCGGCGCCTTGTGACCGGAGGTTTGCAGGTTCGAATCCCACTCTAGCCGCTGCGTACGGACCTTGGGCAAGTCCTTCACTCGCAATTGCTTGTGGCGCTTCGGCGTGAAAATTCCGACACAGTATCAAATGCTGTAGTCGGGAGCGCCTCTGAGTTGTAGTAGACTTCGAGAGGCGCTATGGAAATATCCGGAATAACTAAAATAAAATAAAATAAATAAATATATATATATATATATATGAGCTATATACTTGACAGGCTATGCATTGTTGAGGGATGTTGCCCTCATGTTTTGTCAGTATATATATTGTTGGTTTGAATGTAAAGCATGTAGCGCTCTACACACATTCCAACAATATATTGGGCCAATAGAGTAGAATATACGTAAACGTTATATATACACTAGCTCTTTTCGGGCCTCATATTCACTGTATAATCTACTCAAATATACTCTACTCTAATCCAATCTAATCTAATGGTTTCTATATCACTCTATATCTCATTACACGCAAAGCATGAGTTGAAGATCACCTAAGAGAAAGCCATCGTCAGAAATCAGAATCCGTTGTAGATGAAGCATTCACAGAATCCGATGTCTATTCAAATACGTTTACACATAGGAAATATGCTTAGATATAGAAACTCATATTTGAGTCAAGGTCATATATGTATGAACCCATGAATTACCGTGTGCATTATTTGCATTCAATATTATATATATATATATATATAAACTGTCTGTTAGAGCAGATATATATATATATATATATATATATATATATATATATATATATATAAACTGTCTGTTAGAGCAGATATATATATATATATATATATATATATATATATATACAGTTGACATCAAGTGACAAATATATAACTGTATATACATTGTTCTCCAAACTTCCAAGCAGGCTCTACATGAAGTCCCGCAATATTAGGCTACTGCAGGCTCTGTCCCGTAGTTGTACATATATTTGCTTATAATATATATATAACATATATATGTGTGTATAGTCTCATACGTACATATATATATATATATGTTTGTAGGATGCTAGACGTTTGTCCCGATCTCAATAGTGGCAGATGACCATACACCGGCTTTTGCGAGAGCAGCGCACAGTGATTGTGTGGGGAGGGAAAACGGAGAAGGGAGGGAGGGAATGGTGGGGTGTGTCCATCATGCGACTGCAGAAGGGGGAATGAACGAGGAGGGTGCGGGAAAACAAGGGCACCCGTCTGGTGCGGCGGTGGAGGTGGTGGTGGTGGAGGTGGTGGTGGTGGTGGATGAAGGATGTATGAGCGGATTCTAGGATTCTCGAGCCTTCCGTGTGATGTATAGGGCCATCGGCAACGCAAGTAGCCAATCGATAGATATGCGACCATTCGGCCCTTATGGCCGCCTCTATTTGAATCTTCCATCAGCCTTTAGGCAGACAGACAGACAGACAGACAGACAGACAGACACATAGACAGACAGACAGACAGACAGACTGACTGACTGACTGACTGACAGACAAACTGACAGACAGACAGACAGACAGACAGACATATAGACAGACAGACAGACATATTGACAGACAGACAGACACAGAGACGGACGGACGGACGGACAGACAGACAGACAGACGGACGGACGTACAGACAGACAGACCGACAGACAGACAGACAGACAGACAGATTGACTGACTGACTGACTGACAGACAGACAAACTGACAGACAGACAGACAGACAGACATATAGACAGACAGACAGACATATTGACAGACAGACACAGAGACAGACGGACGGACGGACGGACAGACAGACAGACAGACAGACACACACAGAGACAGACGTACGGACGGACGGACGGACAGGCAGACAGACAGACGGACGGACGTACAGACTGGCAGACAGAAATGGAAAAAGAGACAGAGAGAGATAGAGAAAAACAGACTGACGGACAGGCACACATAAAGACAGACAGACAGACAGACAGAAATCGAGAAACACAGAGAGATTGAGAAAAATCCATACACATGCATACATATACATGCTTGAAAATACATACATGCAGGCATGAATGTATGTATTTACATGTATAAATTTTATATACATGCAAACATATAAATATATATATATACATACATACATACATAAATGCATACATGAAATGCACTCATGCATTTACATCATTCATGTTCAACCATACATGTACATAGATACACATGCATGCATGCATGTGTATATTCATACATACATACATACATACATACATACATACATACATTCATACATACATACATACATCGATTAATTTCAATATAACTCCTGCTGACACATACGTACATATAAACATGCATACATATATACACACACATACATAATGGGAGGAAAGCAGTAAACAAGATATGACAGGCTAGGATAGGCATACATAAATAAATTCATTAATACACATGTAATACATATGGATTCATATACATAGATAAGGGGGAAAGCAGGAAAAAAAGACACGATTGGATAGGAGAGTAGAGGATCGGATCGGAAAGGGGGAATATGGGATAGAAGAGGATGCAGAGCAAAGCAGACGAAGAAAGAAGAAATAAACAAAGGCAAGCGGAGTTATACGTATGGAAAGAGTTGTTTACTTTTTATTTACACTGTTCTATGGTTGTTCGCCAATACATCGATTCATTCGAGTATAACTCCTGCTGACACGTTTTTACTGAAAACGATAAGGACAACCAGCTCAGATATTTGTTTACAGAATGACATATTTATATTATTTGTGGGGCGTGGTGGCTCAGTGGTAAGTTCGGCGCCTTGTGACCGGAGGGTTGCAGGTTCGAACCCCACTCTAGCCGCTGCGTACGGACCTTGGGCAAGTCCTTCACTCGCAATTGCTCGTGGCGCTTCGGCGTGAAAATTCCGGCACAGTATCAAATGCTGTAGTCGGGAGCGCCTTTGAGTAGTAGTTGACTTCAAGAGGCGCTATAGAAATATCCGGAATAAATAAATAAATAAATAAATTCAATATCTGAAATTGATTCAGAAATGGTTGATGTCTAAATTTGATGCAACCACAGTTTCAAGCATCTTTCGCAACCAAAATAATTGTAGTTTGCGCTTAGCAACATCGTAAGAAAAGATGTTTGAAGTTCATGTTATGTTATACGTCATGCCATCTTATGAAATAATGTTGTTATATTATTATTATCATTTTATTACTTTATTATTATTATTATTATTATTATTATTATTTTTTATTTATTTATTATTATTTGTTTATTATTTTTTAATAATTGTTTTCTTCGCCCGAGGTAGAAATGATCCCTCGGGCTCTTAGAAAGTGCCGTCAGAGAGGCGTTATGTTCAGGAGTCATTATCATTATTATTATTATTATTATTATTATTATTATTATTATTATTATTATTATTATTATTATTATTATTATTATTATTATTATTATTATTATTATCATCATTATTGTTATTATAATTATTATTATTATTATTATTATTATTATTATTATTATTATTATTATTATTATTATTATTATTATTATTATTATTATTATTACTATTATTATGCAGCATTTATTTGACGACACTGTCTACTGACGATCATCAAGTAAAGGCGCTTTGGCAATTCATTCACTCATATGTTGCAAGGACTAATATAGCGCCCCTTTAAGGTATCTACTCAGGATCGCTCCCGACTCAGTCCCGGCTAAATCGACAGTCCTAAGATTGGAATAGGACGGGAGGGAGCGTAAAGGAAAGCAGCAGGAAATTTTCTTCAGAAGTTGCGCAGGTGCTCTGTTATGTTATACTAGATGTTTGCCAGTCCTAATACGGCAAAAGAAATTTGAAAATGTACTTTCCAATTGTACAGCAGGTATTATTTGTCGGCGAAAATGTGCGACCGTACGTTACTTACGGGAATAACGTACGCGTACCGTACGTACGTTATCGAAAAAATAACGTATACGCGTACCGTACGCGTACGTTAAAAAATGCGACAAGTTTATCTGATCATTCACAAAGAACTTGAATATAACCATAGTCTTGTAACGTACGCGTACCACACGCGTACGTAAAAAAATTTTCAGTTTAGCTCTACAATATTAGTCTCCCCGTAGGCTACGCAGGCCTAATTATTTACGAAGTATTGCCAAAAAATGACCCCTGGCACTGACCATCCTATAAGGCAGTGCTGGCCAACCTTTTTGACACCGCAGGCCACAGAAGCAATTATTCTTGAAACCGAGGGCCGCACCAGTAAACTCAAAAGCAATGACTAAAATTTATTGAAAATTTCTAATTGTATTAAAAGTTATTATGGCAATAATTATGCAATAATCAGTTAGAAGAAGCACGTATGGCATGCTTTCTAAAAGTGCAGCGCCAAAAGCCACATATATAAACGCTCAAGCACGTTTTTACTGAGATATTTGGCTTTGAATTGTGCTTACATTTTTTTTTATTTGAGGTTGGTATACATTCAGCTTGGGGGCGGGCCATTTAAAATCAGCCCGAGGGCAGCATGCGGCCCGCGGGCCGCGTGTTGGACAGCACGGCTATAAAGTGTGCCGTAAAGTCTTAATTATCTTCATGTTATACATTAGACAGAATATTAGCAATCTGGAATTTAAAAGGAGGAAGAGAGGAAATGGAGGGTACGAGGAAGAGAGCGAATTGAGGGTATACGAGGAAGATAGCGAATGGAGGGAAGGAAGAAGAGCGCGAATGAAGAGCGGGAGGAAGAGAGCGAATGGAGGGTAGGAGAAACAGAGCGAATGAGGGGCAGGAGGAAGAGAACGAATGAAGGGCAGGAGGAAGAGAGCGAATGGATGGTTGGAGGAAGAGAGCAAGTGGAGGGTTGGAGGAAGAGAGCAAATGGAGGGTTGGAGGAAGAGAGAGAATGGAGGGTTGGAGGAAGAGAGCAAATGGAGGGTTGGAGGAAGAGAGAGAATGGAGGGTAGGAGGAAGAGAGAGAATGGAGGGTTGGAGGAAGAGAGAGAATGGAGGGTAGGAGGAAGATAGAGAATGGAGGGTTGGAGGAAGAGAGAGAATGGAGGGTTGGAGGAAGAGAGAATGGAGGGTTGGAGGAAGAGAGAGAATGGAGGGTAGGAGGAAGAGAGAGAATGGGGGGTTGGAGGAAGAGAGAGAATGGAGGGTAGGAGCAGGAGAGAGAATGGAGGGTTGGAGGAAGAGAGATAATGGAGGGTTGGAGGAAGAGAGAGAACGGAGGGTTGGAGGAAGAGAGAGAATGGAGGGTTGGAGGAAGAGAGCAAATGGAGGGTTGGAGGAAGAGAGATAATGGAGGGTTGGAGGAAGAGAGAGAATGGAGGTTTGGAGGAAGAGAGAGAATGGAGGGTTGGAGGAAGAGAGCAAACGGAGGCTTGGAGGAAGACAGAGAATGGAGGGTTGGAGGAAGAGAGCAAATGGAGGGTTGGAGGAAGAGAGCAAATGGAGGGTTGGAGGAAGAGAGCGAATGGAGGGTTGGAGGAAGAGAGCAAATGGAGGGTTGGAGGAAGAGAGAGAATGGAGGGTAGGAGGAAGAGAGAGAATGGGGGGTTGGAGGAAGAGAGAGAATGGAGGGTAGGAGCAGGAGAGAGAATGGAGGGTTGGAGGAAGAGAGATAATGGAGGGTTGGAGGAAGAGAGATAATGGAGGGTTGGAGGAAGAGACAGAATGGAGGGTTGGAGGATGAGAGCAAATGGAGGGTTGGAGGAAGAGAGAGAATGGAGGGTTGGAGGAAGAGAGAGAATGGAGGGTTGGAGGAAGAGAGAGAATGGAGGGTTGGAGGAAGAGAGCAAATGGAGGGTTGGAGGAAGAGAGAGAATGGAGGGTTGGAGGAAGAGAGAGAATGGAGGGTTGGAGGAAGAAAGAGAATGGAGGGTTGGAGGAAGAGAGAGAATGGAGGGTTGGAGGAAGAGAGCGAATGGAGGGTTGGAGGAAGAGAGCAAATGGAGGGTTGGAGGAAGAGAGAGAATGGAGGGTTGGAGGAAGAGAGAGAATGGAGGGTTGGAGGAAGAGAGAGAATGGAGGGTAGGAGGAAGAGAGAGAATGGAGGGTTGGAGGTAGAGAGCGAATGGAGGGTTGGAGGAAGAGAGCAAATGGAGGGCTGGAGGAAGAGGGAGAATGGAGGGTTGGAGGAAGAGAGAGAATGGAGGGTAGGAGGAAGAGAGAGAATGGAGGTTTGGAGGAAGAGAGCAAGTGGAGGGTTGGAGGAAGAGAGCAAATGGAGGGTTGGAGGAAGAGAGAGAATGGAGGGTTGGAGGAAGAGAGCAAATGGAGGGTTGGAGGAAGAGAGAGAATGGAGGGTAGGAGGAAGAGAGAGAATGGAGGGTTGGAGGAAGAGAGAGAATGGAGGGTAGGAGGAAGATAGAGAATGGAGGGTTGGAGGAAGAGAGAGAATGGAGGGTTGGAGGAAGAGAGAATGGAGGGTTGGAGGAAGAGAGAGAATGGAGGGTTGGAGGAAGAGAGAGAATGGAGGGTTGGAGGAAGAGAGAGAATGGAGAGAGAAGAGTGCGACACCAACTCGTTTGTCTGGCCCTAATTTCATGATTCCCCGAGGATCTGCTGCATACACTGCATTTCAATGCGACTTCCTTGTATTTGACGACCTCACAAGCTTCGACAATTAGGCTATTGCATTATTATTGTGCTTGAGATTTCAAGGAATGTTCTTACAATGTCGTAAAAATAAATTTTTTTACTTTTTGTAGTTTGTGGCGCTTGATGTCATTGTGACTTGAATCAAAGTGCGACCGTATGTTACTTACCGGAATAACGTACGCGTACCGTACGTACGTTATCGAGAGAAATAACGTAGGCTACGCGTACCGTACGCCGATTCGCGTTCGTTAAAAATACCTCAAGCTTATCTGAACATTCACAAAGAACTTGAATATAACTATAGTCTTGTAATGTACCCGTACCGCGTATCAAAATAAATTTGAGTATGTATTATTTTTCAGTGTTCGAAATATGCTCTGTTGTGAAGTTGAAGCTGAATAATGTAGTCAATTGCTAGATGGCCCATAGTAGCGGAACATAATGAATTTGTTTATGCGTCTAAGTAAATTGGCAAGTATTAGCCTGTTCGTTTGATGCGGCCTAAGTAACTTGGGCGTAAATTAGGCCTTTCGTATCCGTTAAGCTCTTCATTTCAGCGACTTATAGACCTACGTCGTATATTAGGTTAATCCCGTGTAAATATCGGCGCTATTAAGGCTATCATATCAATTCGCGAATGCCGTTTTGGGTAGGTTTTCAGTTAACTTCGTTATGTTTCTGGCCCTTTTAAACCCGTTTTAGCGAATAAATTAGTTTAAGTGCATTTTAAGCCGTTAGTTTAAAAGAGCAGCCGTTTGAGGTATATTGAAATTAACTTTGAACTAAGTGATCGTCCTGTTTGTGACGTCATTGGTCATTGTGACGTCACTGCAGCCAATGAGAGGAGCTTCTTCTTTATGTTCTCTGCCCATCGGCAGGTTCGTATGACCAATGACGCCATCGTTCTCTGTCTTGTGCTCTTCTCTTCAGTCCACTGTATCCTTCTTCTTTTGTCATCATCCAGTCTAGCAGCATTGCCCTCGGTCTTCCTCGCGTCTTTCTCCCCTCCATCCTTCCCTCCATGATGTCTCTTAGCAGTGTCTCACTCCTTAGGATGTGCCCGATCCATTTCCTTTGTCGTCCACGTATAGTACTTATGAGTGATCTTTGTTCTTCTACCATTTGCAGGATTTCCTCGTTCGTCCTCCGTTCCACCCAGCTAACTCTCTCCATTCTGCGCCACACCCACATCTCAAAGGCCTCCAATCTTTTTATGTCGTCCTTCCTCATTGTCCATGTCTCGGAGCCGTACAGCACAACACTCCACACCAGTGTCTTCACCATTCTCTTCTTTAGATTCTTGCTTAAGGTTCCTCTCATCAGCTCTCCTCTTTTGTAAAATGCATCTTTTCCCATGGATATTCTTCTTTTTATTTCCTCGTGGCATCTTGCATCGTCTGTGATCACACTTCCTAGATAGCAAAACTTCTCCACCTGTTCTATTTCTTGTCCGTTTAGTGTGATCTTTATTGTTTGTGGTATTATACCGCTTCTCTTGCTTATCTTCATTACTTTTGTCTTCTTTACGTTTATTTTCATTTCATATTCCAGTGATACCGTATTTAGACGATCCATCATCCTTTGTAAGCCCTCCTGGCTAGTTGCCAGCATCGCCTGGTCATCTGCAAATCTCAATGCCTTCACCCTTCTTCCTCCTACCTTTATCCCCTCCTCCATATCGTCTAGCGTTTCTCTTATGATCTCTTCTATATAGATGTTGAATAGGATTGGTGACAGTGGGCATCCTTGTCTTACCCCTCTTCCTATTTTTCCTGGTTCTGAGTATTCTCCATCAACTCTTATTTTCACTCTTTGTCCCATGTATAGATTACCTATCAATCTTCTTTCTCTCCAATCCACCCCTTTTCTTCTCAGTATTCCCATTAGCTTTCTCCAGTCTACTCTGTCGAAAGCTTTTTCATAGTCGACGAAGCAGATATATATGTCTTGGTCATGTTGGATGCTTCTTTCTGCTATTATCCTCAATGCTGCTATCGCATCTCTTGTCCCCTTTCCCTTTCTAAACCCATATTGGTCCTCTCCCAAGCAATTTTCTGCTTCCGCCTTTGTCTGCAGTCTCTTTGTTATAATTCTTAGCAGGATTTTTGATGCATGTGTCAGAAGGCTTATCGTGCGATGGTCTTCGCAATTTGTTGCATTCTGCTTCTTCTGTATTGGTATAATTATTGTCTGCAGGAAGTCCTTTGGCCATTCTCCCGTGTTGTAGATGTCCCGGCATAGCTGCACCACCTCGCTCATTGCCTTCTCTCCAAGATTTCTGAGTATTTCTATTGGGATGTTGTCAATTCCTTCCGACTTCCCATTCTTCATGTCCTTAATTGCAGCCAAGACCTCCTCTCTCATCACCTCCGGACCCATGCCGTCCTCCACCTGTGTTTCTTCCTGCTTCCGTTCTTGTTTCCTCATTTCTTCCTCGATGCTTCCACTTCCTGTATATAATTCCTCCACATATTCCTTCCATCTTTCCCTTATATCATCTGCGTCCTCCAGTAGTCTGCCGTCCTTGCTCTTGATTGCACCTCCTCTTCCTGTATTTTGCTTCTTGCTTAGTGATTTTATTTTACCGTACACCAAATCGCTTCGCCCCTGTTCCTGCAGGAGTTCCAGTTCTCTGCACTGCTCCTCCCACCACATTTCTCTTGCTTTATCCGTTGTTCTTCTCAGCTGGTTGTTAAGTCTTCTATATTCCTGTTTAGCCTCCTCTGTACTTTGATGTTTCCATTTTCTTCTCTCCTCCATGTCTTTTATCATCTCTGTTGTTACCCATGGTTTACGTGGTTCGTTTCCCTTTTGGAATCCTATCGTTTCAGTCGCCTCTTTCATCAATGCCTCTTTTAGGTTCGTCCACCTCTCTTCTGTTTTTGTTCCCTCTTTTAGATTTTCTACTTTTTCCTCTAGGTTCTTCGATACTTCTCCCATCTTTGTTTTTATCATTTCTTTGTTCCACTTCATTTTCTTCACTCTTTTCTTTTTGATGAACTTAAGTTGTAGGCTCACTGTCATAGCCACCATGTTATGGTCTGTATCTGCATCTGCCCCGGGAAGGGCTCTCGCATTCTTCACACTATTTCTGTACCTCTGCCTTACCATTATGTAATCCAGCTGGTATCTTTCCCTGTCTCCTGGTGATTTCCACGTGTACCTTCGTCTTTTTTCCTGCTGGAACCATGTGTTCGTTATTACCAGTCTTTGCCTTTTGCAGAATTCCATTAATTTCTCTCCTCTCTCATTTCTCTTCCCCAATCCGAATTTCCCTATTATACCTTCCTGTTCGCCCTCTCCCACTACTGCATTCCAGTCTCCCATTACTATCACATAATCCGTACCTTTGATGTCTTCTAATCCTCTCTCTATTTTCTCATACATGTCATCCACCTCCTCTTCCTTATGCGCCGACGTAGGCATATACACCTGTACTATTGTTATGTCTACTGGGTGTGCATGTATTGATACTATTATCATCCTATCTTCGACTCTTTCTATTTTCGTCACACATTTGGCTGTTTTTTCTGATAGAAGAATTGCTACCCCGTTTTGTCCCTTGTCTCCTCCAGTGTGGACAACCCTATAGCCATCACTCACGAAATCTCCTCCCTCCTTCCATCTTACCTCTGCCAAACCTAGTATGTCAAGCTGCGCTCTTCTCATTTCTCCTATGACGTTCGCGAGCTTTCCTGGTCGTGCCATTGTTCTTATGTTCCAGGTCCCTATTTTTAGCCTTTCCTTTTCCGTCTCCGTCCCTGTTTTGAAGGCTTTCGCTTGTTGACGACCGAGGAAGCCTTGTCTTCCCCTGCCGAACGCGACTCTCCCCAATGTCTGGTTTGAATCGTTAACGTTGTTATCTGAACTTCTTATTGTCGTCATTTTTCATTTTACTCGGGATGAGATAGGGAGGTGGTTTCCCGTTGCCTTCCTCCCGGTGTTTTTATCGAGAGACACCATCTCTCTGCGTCGGTACCGTTGATCGTCCGTCCTTCGGTTTCTTCACCCATGGGGCACACGCTTATACCGGCGTGTACTCGGTATAAGTAATGAGAGGAGCGTTACATTTGTTTTGTTTACAAACACACATACAAGAGATGCGATAGCAGCATTGAGGATAATAGCAGAAAGAAGCATCCAACATGACCAAGACATATATATCTGCTTCGTCGACTATGAAAAAGCTTTCGACAGAGTAGACTGGAGAAAGCTAATGGGAATACTGAGAAGAAAAGGGGTGGATTGGAGAGAAAGAAGATTGATAGGTAATCTATACATGGGACAAAGAGTGAAAATAAGAGTTGATGGAGAGTACTCAGAACCAGGAAAAATAGGAAGAGGGGTAAGACAAGGATGCCCACTGTCACCAATCCTATTCAACATCTATATAGAAGAGATCATAAGAGAAACGCTAGACGATATGGAGGAGGGGATAAAGGTAGGAGGAAGAAGGGTGAAGGCATTGAGATTTGCAGATGACCAGGCGATGCTGGCAACTAGCCAGGAGGGCTTACAAAGGATGATGGATCGTCTAAATACGGTATCACTGGAATATGAAATGAAAATAAACGTAAAGAAGACAAAGGTAATGAAGATAAACAAGAGAAGCGGTATAATACCACAAACAATAAAGATCACACTAAACGGACAAGAAATAGAACAGGTGGAGAAGTTTTGCTATCTAGGAAGTGTGATCACAGACGATGCAAGATGCCACGAGGAAATAAAAAGAAGAATATCCATGGGAAAAGATGCATTTTACAAAAGAGGAGAGCTGATGAGAGGAACCTTAAGCAAGAATCTAAAGAAGAGAATGGTGAAGACACTGGTGTGGAGTGTGGTGCTGTACGGCTCCGAGACATGGACAATGAGGAAGGACGACATAAAAAGATTGGAGGCCTTCGAGATGTGGGTGTGGCGCAGAATGGAGAGAGTTAGCTGGGTGGAACGGAGGACGAACGAGGAAATCCTGCAAATGGTAGAAGAACAAAGATCACTCATAAGTACTATACGCGGACGACAAAGGAAATGGATCGGGCACATCCTAAGGAGTGAGACACTGCTAAGAGACATCATGGAGGGAAGGATGGAGGGGAGAAAGACGCGAGGAAGACCGAGGGCAATGCTGCTAGACTGGATGATGACAAAAGAAGAAGGATACAGTGGACTGAAGAGAAGAGCACAAGACAGAGAACGATGGCGTCATTGGTCATACGAACCTGCCAATGGGCAGAGAACATAAAGAAGAAGATACTTGATGACTTTTCTGTTCGTTTATATATTATTAATATATACAGAGTTGTTACGCGTAATTATAATGAGTTTCGTGAACTTGTCAGTATTATTTTATTTGTCAAGATACAACCAGACTAAACGTGTCAACGTGAAAAACGTTGTTCCTTGACACCTTTGACCTCCGTTTGAATTCATTATAATGAACCCTCCCCTTCTGTTCCGGAGCGCGTCATAATCCACTGAGGGATGATTGATGGCTGGAGGGGGCGTGACCCCCGAAGTCCCATCGCAAGAGTCACAGACGTCCGAACATTGATCGATGACATAGTCTCAGACTTCTGGCGTTACGTCGACGTTGAGCTGTCAAAGTAATCGTAATACCGCATTAATATAGCGCCCGTTTAAGACTCTTCAGTGACGTTCAGTCAGTTAACTTACTTGCTCAGTGGTCACCGTTATTTGCTTGTAGTTACAGGCATAGTGCGACCGTACGTTACCTCCCGGAATAGCGTACGCAACCGTACGTACGTTATCGAAAAAATAACGTTCGTGTACGTTAAAAATGCCACAAATTTATCTGATCATTCACAAAGAACTTCAATATAACTATTATAATCTTATAAGCTACGCGTACCGTACGCGTACGTCAAAAATGACCAGTTTAGCTCTACAGTATTGGTCGCCCAATACGCAGGCCTAGTTATTTACGAACGGTACCGAAATTGAGTATTACCAATAAAATGACCACTGACACTGACCATCCTGGAAAGTGTGCCGTAAAATCTTAATATTCTTCACACTAGGGGGCCTATACATTAGACAGAATATTAACAATTTGGAATTTAAAAGTTTGAAAGTAGAGATCATTGAACAGCCTGATGTAATTGTTAAAATTGGTTACGACCGTCAATCACCAACCGCTATTAACTTTTCTTGTGCATAATGTTATGTATTTTATTTTCGTCATGAACAGAATGTGAACGTACGGTAACGTACGGCATAATAACGTACGCGTACCGTACGTACGTTATAGAAAATAATAACGTACGTACCGTACGTACGGCTGCACCTTGGTTACAACTAACAGACGTACTAAATAGTTTTACCGTTGAGTAAGTTGATAAGTAAGATTGATGGTGTAGTTTGCAATTCTTCCTGAGTAATCGTATGTTGGTATTTTGCGAGTGAAAGATTGGAATTAGTGATTGATCGAGTGAGCGGTTGATTGATTTGGTTTTAGTGGATTGCTCGGATTCAAGGCTCGGATTCAAGGCGGTTCTCGATAGTGCAGTGGTTAGCGTGCTAGACTGACAAGCGATAAGTCGGGGATTCAAATCCCCGCCAGGACAGAAATTTGGTTCGAGGTTTCTGCTCCACCTGCGCCCCCTAGTCAACTCAGCCATTATGAGTACACTGACCGTACGCTGTCGGTGAGAAGATGAGACTGCGAGGGAGACGACTGGACACCCGCCCTCTTATAACGAGGGTTATGAAATGAAGTCCCTAGCACTTCATGCCCATGGCTGCTTCAGGGCTAGCTTAAGGGACTGCTCTTCTTCTTCTTCTTCTTCTTCTTCTTCTTCTTCTTCTTCTTCTTCTTCTTCTCCTTCTTCTTCTCCTCCTCCTCCTCCTCCTCCTCCTCCTCCTCCTCCTCCTCCTCCTCCTCCTCTTATTCT
Source organism: Allolobophora icterica (assembly GCA_963556255.1). Taxonomy (NCBI): domain Eukaryota; kingdom Metazoa; phylum Annelida; class Clitellata; order Crassiclitellata; family Lumbricidae; genus Allolobophora; species Allolobophora icterica. Next base: position 19,744,722 of record OY744612.1, on the reverse strand, counting down.
ACTCGGATTCAAGAGGTTCATAAAAGTCTCCTATTATTTACAACAAAATGCCTTATTAGAGATGCCGAAACGCATTATAAAATATATGAATATGCCTGATGAAAAATCTGGAAGAGCTTTATCAAACAGACCAGAAAGCTTTATAAAATAGACTAAACTGTCCTATGATATATGGGACATCACAGCCGATTGGTTAGAGCACTGGCCTCGTAACGCGGAGAGTAGGAGTTCGGATCTCCTCTGATACGATTAATGTGTAGGGATCTTTAGCAAGTTCTTCAGTCACGCAATTGCTCAGCGCCATCGATTGATGCTTTGTCATTAGATAGTGGCACTTTATGAATACGCTATGATGACGACGACGACGACGATGATGACAATAATAGTAATAACAATAATGATATTAATAATGATAATGCTAACAACAACAACAAGCACTGCAATAACAATAATAACAATAATAGTAATGATAATAATAATACCAATAATAGCAGAAGAGCCTTATCAAAGAGAGCCCACGTTTTGCTGTATAGGTCTTACACTTCAGTCAAGAAGGCGGAATGGTCTCTGACACATACATACACATACATCTACACATACATACATATACATCTACACATACATACACATACTGTACACATACATACTCATACGTGTACACATACATATACATGTACACATACTTACATACACATACTGTACACATACATACACGTACGTGTACACATACATACATACACATACTGTACACATACATACACGTACGTGTACACATACATGTACACATACATGTACACATACATACATACACATACTGTATAGTGTACACATACATACACGTACGTGTACACATACATACACATACATGTACACATACATGTACACATACATACGCATGTATGCATAATGTATGTTCCTCTTCCTGTTTAATTATGCTATGAGCGACGGAAGCACGGTGGTAGATTAGGAACTCTGCCTCTGACCTCAGCGTCTCTGGTTGAAGTCCTGGTGCTTGCAGAGGGAAGGTTGTCCGTTGGCGAATTACTGTTGTGTTGCATGTGCCTCAGCAGGAAGTTCCTTCAACCCAGGGCTGTTAAATGAACTACTGAAATGTGTGATCATCTTGCTTTACCTCACCTAATCATAGGATATAAATTTATAGCCAGACAGACAGATTGACAGACAGACAGAGAGATTAACAGAAAGGCTGACAGATAGACTGACAGACTGACAGACAGACAGACAGATAGATTGACAGACAAACAGACAGACAGATAGATTGAGAGACTGACAGACAGATTGACAGACAGACAGACAGATAGATTGACAGACAGACAGATAGATTGACAGATAGACAGATAGATTGACGGACAGACAGACAGATTGACAGACTCTCTACCCTTACCTATATCTGTCTGTCTGTCTGTCTGTCTTTCTGTCTGTCTGTCAATCTCACAGACAGATTGACAGACAGACAGACAGACAGACAGATATAGATAAGGGTAGAATGAAACAGTGGAAATAGAGCAGGAGGAAGAACAGGAGGAGAAGGAAAAGGAGCATGAAGAAGAGGAGGAGAGGAAGAAATAGGAGACAGTGGAAGAGAAGACGAGGAAGAAGAAAAGGGGGAAAAGAAACAAATATGTGGAAAACGAAGGAATAGGAATATAAGAAGGAGAAGACGACGAAGCCACCAAGGAGAAGCAGAAGGGAAGAACGGGGTGGAGGGATACGAGGAGAAGGAGGAGGAAGAGGGGGAATAGGAGTCTGGTTAGTGGTTTAGTGTACGAAAGACGGATTGACGGAGAAGCTGTAAAACACAGCAGGGAATTGCAATGATGAGGATCGATAGGAGGAGCAAGAGCAGGGGAAGAGCAGGGGAAGAGGTGGACGCCATTTCCAGTGCGCACACACACACATAGGCACACACACGACTGTACTGTAGGCACCTTTGTTTATATCATAGAGGGAGAGAAACGAAGCAGGACAGACACAGATACAGAGACGTATACGTGGGAAGAGATGAATGTAGTCGAATGACGATAACTTCGTTTATGCAGGACACGAAAAAGAGATAGCGCAAGAGTGAAATGAGACAGAAACAGACGCAGGGAGACACAGAGAGAGAGAGACATAGACGGACAGACAGACAGAGACAGACATAGACGAGAGAGAGGGAAGGACAGAGTGAGAGAGATACAAAGCAAAACGGGGAGGGAAAAAGGAAGAGACAGGAAAGAGAGTGATATGGCTCAAACTGGAACAGAGGCAGAGACAGTGAGATAAGGAAACACAGTTAGAGACAGACAGACAAATAGAGTTTGCAAGGAAAGATGTAATGGACGTCGTTCATTCTCGTTTCCACAAAACGTCGACCGCTTGGTCTCCGAATTCCACTACATCACGCCATTATGTCCAACCACACAGAGACAGAGACAGACAGAGACAGACAGACAGAGATACAGAGACATGCAGAGACAAAGACAGACAGACACACACAGACAGACAGAGACATGCAGAGACAAAGACAGACAGAGACAGACGGAGACAGACAGAAACAGACAGAGACAAAAACAGACAGGGATGGAGACAGACAATGACGGAGACAGAGACAGACAGGGACAGAGACATGCAGAGACGGACAGAGACAGACAGAGACAGACAAAGACAGAGCAGACAGAGACAGAGACAGCCAAAGACAGCCAGAGACAGACACAGACATGCAGGTGCAGAGAGAGACAGACCCAGAGACAGACAGAGACAGAGACAGGCAAAGACAAAGAAAGACAGAGGCAGACTGTGACATATAGATACAAAGAGAGACAGACACACACAGAGACAGACAGAGACAGACAGATACAGAGACAGACAGAGACAGAGACAGAAAGACAGACAGAGACAGAGATAAAGACAGAGACAGACGGAGACAGACAGAAACAGACAAGGATAGAGACAGACAATGACGGAGACAGAGACAGTAAAGACAGAGACAGACGGAGACAGACAGAGACAGGCAAAGACAGAAGTTTGTCTCTGTGTCTGCTGTCTCTCTCTGACATGCAGATACAGAGAGACAGACACACACACACAGACACACAGAGACAGACAGAGACAAACAGAAACAGACAGAGACGAAGAAAACAGGGGCACATAGAGACGAGGCACTTCATACACGACAGAAAGATAGGGAAGATAATATATAGGCTTCTGTTTTAGACGACTATATCAACACAATGCAATTGTCGATGGTCATCGACATTGCGTTCTGTTGATACTCGTATTATGTTGGTATTGTATTGTATTTCAGTGTATTGTGTTGTACTGTATTGCACTGTGTTGTATATTGTATTGTATTACATTCTTTTGTATTGCATTGAATTGTATTTTGCTCAATCGTAAAATATCATTTGGTGGTTATTTTTAGGGGGCAATGGTAAACACTTTGCCCAGACAGTTTTGCTCCTATAGCAGCCGGTTCATCTCTCATACCAGTGCCACCAATCGCACATTGCTGACCTGGTTTTACTCGATCTGACCCTAACATGCAATAACATTGCCTTAGTTTAGCTTGATTACAACCTAAAGAATTGTGGTTAAACAATGATACAGAGTGTGGTTGTGTTTTACGGATCGGAAACACGGACCATCAGAAAAGAAGATATCAGCAGTTTGGAGTCTTTTGGGAAGAAGTGGGTCTGGCGTATATAGGATGGAAACGGAGAGAGATCTCTTATGGCTACTGTTAGAGAAAGAGAGACAGACAGACAGACAGACAGACAGACAGACAGACAGACAGACAGACAGACAGACATACAGACAGACAGACAAACGAAGACAGAGACAGAGGAATAGGTTGGTCACATATACTGAGAAAGGGAATTCCCTACTGAGAACAATCGTGGAGGAAAGAATGGAGGGAAAGAGCACAAGAGGAAGACCTAGGGGATTCGTTTCCAGCCCCCCAAGCTTGCGCTAGTGTGATTTCGCTTTATTTTACTCTGAGTCTCTGACAAAGAAAAGAAATGTCTATATGGTGTATTATAATAAATGGTAAATTACGCGAAGGGAGGATAGTGAGCCAGCGCCTCGTCTACTCACTCACTACTACTTTGGTGATGTCATCAATTTAAGGAGTTTAAGCTTTCTATTGCATTTTTGAAGTTTCTCAACAAAGGAATTGATTTTGATTCGAGTCTGACTTGGAAAACTGCTAGCGTTGAAATCAGCTGCTTTCAAATTTCGTTGACATCAGTTTGTAAAATACGGATAAAATATTCAACTCCGCATGGATCAAAGTCTAACCCCCAGTGTTTATTCTACAATTCTCACACTGAGGAAGATTAGCCTCTTGAGCTAGCTTCGAGAAGCAGCTATAGCTATGAAGCATCGGCGACTTTATTTTCTTGGCCTCAGCTGACGAAATTGGGTGGATAGCTAACTTTTTCGCCTTTGATTCTACTATAGCGTGAGATCAACGTGCTCCTATTTCAGCTTTCCCATATTTGAAGCCCAGACTTCTGAGTCGACAGTCCAGCTTACTACCCCTATTGACAACCATATGTAGAACGGGGTAAAATACCTTCGATGGCTGTTTTTGCTGATGATGATCACGATGATGATGGTGATGGTGATGATGCTAATGATGGTGATTGTTATGATGGTAATTACATGTATATTAATGGTGATGAGTATGATGATGATATTGATGTTTAAACTTTTACCGAGCCTCATTTTACGTGTACTTGTGTTGAAGGTGTTCGACTACTGAACAGATCCGAGGACATTGTCCTCATTGTTTGGTTGGCCTTGCTGTCTGTCCTCATCGTCTGAGTCGAGTGGATTCGTTCGGGGTATTCGTTTGTTCTCTCTCACTCGACTCAGTTAATCGACTGCCATGGAAATCCTCAACAAGATCAAAACTGTTGCCCTCGAACTCAAGGCCAAAGTCACGTAGGCACCTTCTCAGTTTTCTCGAACTGGATTTGCGTCATAATAGCATTCGATTGCATTTGACTATGCGGGTTATGATGATGATGATGATAATGATGATGGTGATGATGATGATGATGACGATGACGATGACGATGATGATGATGATGATGATGATGATGATGATGACAGTGATGATGATGATAATGATGATGATGACAGTGATGATGATGATGATGATGACGATGATGATGACGACGATGATGCTGGCTGATGCTAATGATGATGATGATGATGATGATGATGATGATGATGACGACGACGATGATGATGATGATGATGATGATGATGATAATGATGATGATGATGATGATGATGATGATGATGATGATGATGATGATGATGATGATGACGACGATGTTGTCGGGGTTGGAAAAGTGTTAACCAATTCTACCCACGATCCTTTGGAGGATCAGCTACCTAACTTTGATGGATCAGCTACCTGTTTCAAAGTCTTTTTGTAATCTGCTTTTTCGGTATCTTTATTATTATTATTATTTTTATTATTATTATTATTATTATTATTATTATTATTATTATTATAACTATAATTACAATAATAACTGAAAGAAACAAATCGTATGAACAGGCAAATTAACGACAAAATAAATTAAATTTAAAATAAATAAACTTTAAAATGAGTAAATTGCTAAATAAAATATCTTGCCAATTATAAGCATGGTCCTTTTAGAAGGTATATTATATCTCTTCGGGCGTTATGGAAGCATCAACGTCTTCTGTTACCAGCCATTAGTTTTCCGAGTATACAAAAAACAGAGGACGTGGGCGCCAAGGTCTACTTATCGAAGCGCCGGTCGATTTATGTAGCACCAGGCTCGGCTGTCATGTTGGTTCAGAGTTGACCAGAAATTGCCAATTTCACCAGACAAATGGGCCGAGGCCATGTCTGGTCATGACGCATATTAAATGCACGCGCTCTGTATGTATACAGAGGAGGTTGTTCGACCTATAGGCTGAGCCACCGAGGCAACAACAGTTGCCATCCTGGTCGCATGTACGGCTGAGGGACCAGACCATGCATGGGCAGTGTTAGTGAAGCTATGTTATTATTTTATTATTATTATTATTATTATTATTATTATTATTATTATTATTATTATTATCTGAAGCGCCATCTGAGCGTCACTCAGTGAACATTTATCATGAAAAGTTAGGTCCAGCTAGGATAGGCCCGCCGGTCCTCGATCCCGGGCAGTCCTGACATCGTGCCCTGGTATGCCAATTATTATGCCTATTATTATTATAATTATTATTATTATTATTATTATTATTATTATTATTATTATTATTATTATTATTATTATTATTATTATTATTATTATTATTATTATTATTATTATTATTATTATTATTATTATTATTATTATTATTATCATCATCATTACAAACATTTTTCACGCGCTCAAAGTCACACAGAAATGTGAATAAATGTAAACTCCAAATTTATTAAGCGCTACTAGAAGTTGAGCGCAGGGCACCAGCTTATTCACGAGCGCTGCGAGTCTGCGACGTGTCAGAGTGGTTGTCCAATGATTTCCAGTGGAGATCCGAGTCCGGTTGTCAGAGAGACCAGAGAGAGAAGGAAGCAGAGGAACTGCTGAGGTGGGTAGGAGACTAGGAGTAGGATTAAGTTCGAATCCAAACGGCTAGCATTTGTCTTTCTTTCTGCTCTCCTTTTCTGTTTTACCCCAGGAAAGAAGGGAGGTTTGAAACTCATACTCTGTCTTATTTCCCCATGATGCAACACTGGCTTCCGATTGCAGGCCACAGTGAGTGAGCCTTAACATCAGCCATGATGTGATCTTGAGTTCTTGCCGCAGTAGTGTCTGATTTACCTCCGGATTCCTCATCTTCCTTTTTCCACTCATGCAGCACCAGTTCTAAACTCTATCTACAGTATCCGTCTACCTACCTGACTCTTTGACCCTGACCTGGAACGGAACCTGACCTGACTTTAGTTTGACCTTAAGTGACCATGGTCTGATCCATTTCGATTTTGTTTTCACTGAGTGCCTCTAAATATGCTGGTGTCAGCCATTCGACTTTCTTTGGGCGCTGTAGAAATTTATGGTTTATGATCAAGATTACCTTTAACCTTTACCAGTGGTCAAATTTATTCGGATCTGAGATCCGATACCTCAGATTGAGATCCGGCATCTGAATTATGAGACCCACCACCAAATGTGTTTCTTGTTAACACAAAGCGACAATGTACTTCGTCTTTCACACATTTGATGTTTTAGCCAAATAGCGATTAACGAATATCGCATATCGCCAGATAGACTTAGTTTTTGGATTTGCAAAAATTTGGAGATCCACCACCTCTATAGATAACGAATTTATTTAACCTCTGACCTTACAAGCGTGTGTGTTGCTGGCTGCAGAGGCGAGGAGTTCATAAGTTTCGAGCAGGCGATTGAGATCCTGCGGACGGAGCTGAAATATCCGGAAGACCGAGCTCTGCACTTTGTCAAACGCTTCGATCACAACAACGATGGTCGACTCTCCGCCACCGAGTTCAGTCTGTTCCGTCGAAAGATCGAAGAAACGTACGCTGTCATCATCATCGTCGTCGTCGTCATCATTGTCGCCGTCGTAGTTGTCCGCGTCACCACAATGCACCATTCCAGCATGGTCGTGTTGTATATCAGCAGCATCATCGTCATCAGCATTATGGTCATATCGTTACCGTCGTCGTCGTCATCATATTATCATCATAAATCATCACCGTTGTCAATCAATCAATCAAGTTTATTTAACCATTATCAAGGCACAGTAATTGTAAGATGTACAGTAATCATAAATGGTAACAAAGGAAGACCAGAAGGGATAATAATCCCGCTACTAGGGCACCTATATATATAGCAAATAAATAGTACATCAAGATGGCAACACAAGATAAGCCTTGAAACACTTTGAACAAAGTTGAGATAATGAGGTTAGGCCAGCTGATCACTTCACAGTACAACATACTGAAATAGAATGAGATTGAACTAAGTTCGCTCTACAATCTCAACAAACTGAACAAAAGCAACCAATTAAGTAAACCAACGAAAATAGCAACAAAAGGAAAAAGGAAAAGAAAATAAGGGTTAGCTAATTAAAATACGATTTAATAAGAAGTAGCGTAGTAATTTTTTGAAGGAGTGCAGGTTTGGTATACACGGGTTCCCTATGGGAATATGGGGTATGCATAGACTCCTAGTGGAAAACTAGCAGGATCAGAACCGATGTGTCGAAGCAGAGATTTTAAACTGCAGCGTTTCTTCGTTCCTTGTCGTTCGTAGGAAAGTTCAGATGGTTCCGAAGTTCAAGGAGTACGATCGCGATGGAAATGGATACATTTCGCTCGACGAAGCGTCAACGATCCTTCAGAGTCCTCCCTTCAACTTCCCAGCTGGAAAGGTCGTTATGCTGCTGAAAAAGTTCGACAAGGATGGAAACGGGAAATTGGACATCGAGGAATTCGCCGGTTTCTACGCAGAAGCCAAGGCCACGTAAGACCTCTTTAAAAACCTTATACTTTGCTACTCAGAGAGGTAATGTGAAGGCGCTCAATAAATGCATAGTTACTACAGCTGGTACTGGTTTAAAATATTAATCGATTAATCTCCTAAATTTAGTTTCGATTAATCGATTAAATTCGATTAATTTGGTAGGCCTGTTACGTAAAACGTGAAAACTGTATAGTCACTGAGTCAGTTACTATGTCAGCGATGTATTTGAACCATGCTAAGCGAACTGCTTATTGCAACAAGAATGTTAATTTTGTCGCCATGTTCGACTTTTCCATCAGCATTTACCTTTAATGGAAAATGATCGCCGAATTTTCCACTCAAACGTTTCACCATACCATTGTTCGCCATTTTGTTTACTCCGGAAATCAGTGTTACCACGCTAGAAAAATGAAAAACCCAAGTTAGGACAATTAAAAAATCCAAGAAAACCCAAGGTAGATTTTCTGCCGATTTTTTTAAAATAATAAACGAATTATAAGATAATATATAACAATAATTATAATATAATGCAATCATACCATTTCTGTTTAAAAAAAATGTTGTTCTACCTTTTATTTCTATCTTTAATTTTTATAGTTTTATGGGCAATCGTTAATTGCTGAAAATTTTTAGGCTAGTTAATAATCGAAGGAAATTAAAAATGTTTATATAGGCCTACATGTTTTTATTTTCATCAGAGTCAGAATCGCATATTTTTTTTATTTTTAAACAAGAATAAAGATTAAAGACTATATATGAAACTCGAAATATTATTTCTTAAGTTTTAAAAAAGGGCAACAATTTACTTCGGGAAAACTTTCGAAAAAGTGCAGTCTGAGTCTGCAGTCTCCTTTAGTCTTTACAATTATATTCTAAATACAGCAATAGACTAGTATAGCTAGTATAGCACATTCAGTCTTTAGACTTATATTTTAAAATACTGCAATAGACTCGTATAGCACATGCTTACACGCATGTTGCGCCATTTATTTATTGACTTCGATCATCCAGACCGTTGCAAAAATTGATTCAATTAATGAAAAATAGGGTTTCAATTAAGCAAGAAAAATCCAATCAAAAAACCCAAGGTCTCCAAGAAAAAACCCCATTTCCCAAGTTCGGAAAGAAAAACCCAAGATCTTGTGAAAACACCCATGGAGTGGTAACGCTGCCGGAAATGGGTCGCTCGACATCATGAAATAAGTAAGAAAATCAACCGAACAAGTCGAAATTAATCGATTAAATTTTTAACGATTAATCGATTAATTAATCGTTAAAATTCGCAGCCCTAATATTTTACATTACATTGCTGGCCAGAACGCATATGACTTTCATCGCAGCCTTCTGGGTTTGATTGCTGGTCCTGTAAACGAGTGAGCTAATCTCAGGCTCGTGTGAAACGGCATAATCTTGCATCTCCGCAACCCGTTAGGATACTTGTTCATTAGTTAGATTACTGCCGCGTAAGTGCGCCTAAGCCGGTAGCTCCTTTAATGACTACCATGGTTCGATTTTGATTGGCTGCTGTGCTGAATGGACATATGACAGGAGCGAAACTTATGGGGAGCGCTCGTGAATAAGCTGGTGCTTTGCGCTCAGCTTTACAGTGGCGCTTTAGAAATTTGGAGATTACGATGGGGAGAAACGATTCCTCTGTGGGAGATAGTTTCCACCGGTGGAAAACGACCCATGAAAAGGAACGAAACGTATATCATAACCGCAATCGTAAACTCAACATTTCTAAAGCGTTACTCTAAAGCTGAGCGCGCGCTTGCAAAAGCGGCCCGGGAAATTTGGTCATAGGCGGCCCACATTATCGAGCGCCGAAGGCGCGAAACCTTTCAGGATAAGGGGCCTGGGTGGTGCCTGCCAGTGCTTTATGTACCAGTTAACATAAAATGGAGGAAATTTTTAGTTATTAATGGGTCAAATGACATAATATTGTTAAATAAATATTTAAAGAGTAAGAAATTAACATATGCGTTTTAATTTGTGATTTGTCGTAAATTCATGACTATGTATGGAACTTACTTTTAGGGCCTACATTATGTAGTGTGCACAGTTTAGTTTATTTCAAAAACTTAACATCATGATAAAATTAGTAGACACAACTTCACACAAGCACTTGGTAGAGTAGTTTCTTTATCGTATCGCAAGTTGACGCCAAAACGTCCTAAGGACTTCATCATTATTAATTCTGAGAAGAAGGTCCTTTTCACAAGCCATCAGCATGAAAGACTAATCTTCACTGACTTAGCAAATTTCTTAATCTGCTCAAAATGTATTTAAATTTCGAAAATGGCCAATCACAAGCAACTTGTGATGAGGATAATGTCGACACGAATTTGTAAGCCAAAAAACAAATTTGAATAAGCCAGACTATGCAAATTGAACTTAAGGAGAACGTGGTATCAGCAAACAATACATTTTCTACAAGATTTGCATTTATTTATGTTCCTGTTGCTGTTTTCTGCTATTGGGACTGCACTTTCTATGGATTCAGATTGCATGGCGTTTTCTGAGTTTGTGTCTATTATTTTAGTGTCAAAATAGCAAATTATAGTCTTTCAGTTTTGAAACTTTTCCAGTTTCTTGCAAAGTCCAATAATTTTCTTTGCAGTTACTCTTTTCTTACACTGTAATCAAATTTTCTGAGCAACTCACTCAGGTACGAGGTGCATCACTGGGAATTCTTATCGAAATTTCTGCAAAATTGTTTGGATCAAAACAAGACATATTAGCATAAACATCACCGTGCTAAGAGAATCTCTTTCAAACTACTAATAACTTGATCCATTATCATGTTGTGAACATTTACTCGAAATTTATCTTTCGCATTTTCATTGGCAGATTCTTCTGGCAATTTCTTTCTTGATCTAATTCTTTTCTGTTTCAAACCAGTCTCAACATCAATGTCGAGATTTCTTTTATCTAGTTTACTGTTATCATGTTCTGAAAACCGTCTAGCTGCTTCAAAAATGACATAAGAAGTTCGATGTATTTGGCTTAATTCATTGATAGTATCTTGAACCATCTTATAATAGGCTCGTAGGATGTCCATGCTGTTCGTTTGCAAATATTGAGATAACAAAGTTGTGTTCAAACACTTTCAAAATCAATTGCACTATCAAAATAAATTCAAAACTTGTCAAACAATCCACGAGATTTTTCGCTGTGCACCCGATATCATTGTTAAATTTGTTTGATTCAGAAATTACATGAAAGTATGTTGTAGCATGTCTATGTATAAAAAAAATTGATAACGTGTGTTTCTTTATTTCATGCGCTATAATCAACGGTAAGTTAAAGTGAATATTGGCGCGTAGCACTAGCAGCACGTTTCACGTGGCAGTGCAAGTTTCTTGGTAACAACCATGCACTGCCAATATTTCATAATTTATAACACTAGAATTAAGAATTAGAACTAATATTTCGTAATACTGTTAACCATATTTATTTTTTGGGGCGGCCGGCCCAGTCCAAACCTGGGAATTTTTCGGTTAAGCGCAGGGCACCAGCTTATTAACGAGCGCTACGTCGCTTCAGAGGGGTTGTCCAGAGACTCCCAGGGTAGATCGAGTCTGGATACGGCTGTATATTCACTGGGACATGGTCTGAGCGAGTCTGAAGAATGGTGTTGATAGAGGAGTGCGTCTGACTAAGTCCTTTTGTGTGACCTTGTTATAACTTCTAAAGCACTGCTACATCATATAAATCACTTAAGTAAGTAAGCAATTGTATTAGGAAGTAGGCTCTTGTTAGTATCTTGCATTTGTACAAGAGTCCGAGCGCTGTGGAAGTTCGTAAGGATATGGTGTGGCATGCTTTTATGACGAAAGAAGATTTAATGCCGCATCCGATGCGGATCTGTCAGATCGCGTTGAGATAAGCGGCAATCGGGAGAGATAAGGCTGTCTCGTATAACTGCAGGACATTACACCTTATCGAATTATATATTACGTCGGGTGGTAAGTCCAGTCCATACCGAGAGAACGAGAGAACCGCGACTTTTCTCAAGAAGTGGTTTATAGCCTGGAGTTATCAAACAGTGTTGGCTATGAGAGGCGGGCAACCCAAACCTGTAGCTAAGACTCGCGAGATGCTATACGGGGATTCCAACTTAGACGTCTAAAGTTACGGACCAATCAGAATCGAACTGGAAGTTTTTAGGCTTCAGTGATTTGAGACTGGGAGTAATTGGATGGTGAGCTTAGTCAGACTCAGACAGTAACGGACATTCAGGCGGAGAGATGAAGAACAACTTGACGGTGGCTAGTGTTCATCGAACACTACTGCCATCCGTGAAGTAGACTAGATAATTGGTTCATCGAAGCTGATGTAATCCTTTGTAGGTCAAGTGATCGGAATGTTGTTATTCAAGGTAAAGATCCATTTGCAGTAAGAACAACAATACACGTTTCCGATAGTTATAGACTATCGGAATTGTTTATTTATGTATTTAAATATTTATACGTTAACCTAATTGATTTTAGTTTTAATTTTGTAAGTCTTATACGTTGTTTAATTAATAATCACTGAATGTTTTATGCAGAAACGAGGAGATGACCCAACGATTTGCACAGTTGGATCGGGACGGAAACGGGGTTCTTAGCCCGGAAGAAGTGATTTCCGTGATCAAGGATATGATGGGCTACGACGATCATATGGCAATATCTCTAATGGAAATGTTTGACCAAAATCAAGATGGCAGCCTCGACAAGGCAGAATTTATGCAGCTTTGGTCGAATATCTTCGGTCGCTAGATGTCACCGATGACGTCATGCGTCCCAGCGCGCATGCGTCATCCTTAGGGCGCATGCTCGTTGACGCGATTTGAAGCTGTCGTCCGCCATTTCCTTTTACGAACTGTTTGCGGAAATTATGCGGTTTTTGTTGTAAAATTTTCGGATATTCTTATCTTATTCGTCTTAAATATTCTCTTCTCGTAGTTTTTATTTGTACCGGCTGAATCTCTGTGGATCAGATTCCATCTGGATCCAAGACCCGAATATATTATGTTATTTTCCGATTAGTGTAGAACACTGTAGACTAAAAGTCAACTAGTGTCGGTTGCTTTATCTCGGGTCTCTACTGTTACCAGTTAAAATCCAGTTTGGACAGATGCCCTAAAGAAACGAATGCATGGGGAACTTTTGGCAGAAAAGTGTGGTTGCTATGAGGTTGAACGTAGGCTTACCCAGGCTTAACAGCACGCTCATTCACTGCAGTGGCCACGTGCTCAATTACTTTTGGGTCGATCTAGAAAACTTGATTGACGGAGAGCGAAAAATTCCTTTAGAGCCATTTGCAATAGTCAACAATCCATATGCAGTTAATTTTTTTAAACTTTTCGAGCGATAAAGTTGTAGTGAAATATCTGTGTATCATCATCGTCGTCGTCATCATCATTGTCATTGCATCACGATGATGCGATAGTGATGTTGCTGCACTGAGCGACATTAGCCTACTTAGAAGCCTTAGGTAAAGGTATGATGAAACTGTTTTTGGGTAGGGATACGGGGTAATATTTGATTCCGACTGTTACCGAATTGGAATTGGTAGAACGCCATTTATTATTCATCTGAGGATTAAATTTGTATATTTATTTCACAACGAATTCTTTCAGTAAGAAACAATTCGTTGTGATCGGAGAATATACTGGACGTTGTGTGAATTGGTCCAACGAAGCATGCATTTTGCATTGTTTTGCGAAACATTTGAACGTTTCTCTGGCTAGAAGTGGACACAAAAACGGATACTTCGATTCTGATCAGCAGGGTATACTCTGGTTTTCAGTGAAACCTGTTTGTGCATTAATGAAACCTGGAGATGTAGATTTGAAGACAGCTGTATTACATTTTAACATAGTTTTGCTCCAATTATTACCAAATTCTAAATTATTGGTTAGAATTAGTTTACATTTACGCGCTTTGTGAGCTAATTAATTTTCCTTAAAATGTCCTGCTGAGCGCCCTACAGCTGTACGTCACATTAGCTGCAGACCACGCGGTTTTTCATATCCGGAAGCAGGTGCAGCGCCTTCGTGAGTTACTTAGAAGACTTTGTACTAAGTATCAAGATAATTAATTAAGAAAACTTATCTGGCTGTTGATACCTTCGAGAACTTTAGCTGTGCTGTTGTCTCCTGTTAGCATATCGGGTTTCACTGATGAGCGTAGAGCTGCTTTCTGTTCAATCTCTCGTGTGCTATTTTGTCATTTAAAAGCTTTTATCTCTTTTCGTTGGAGATTCTCTTACATGTAGCGCGAGAAAATTCAGTACGATTTAGGAAATTCGGTGGAAAAGTTTATGGCTGTTGAGTCGAACGACTTCTGTTCGCATCTGTATCTTCTCCCCCTCACTCCTCCAATCATAACTACCACCTATTCCCTCCGCCTTCGGGATCATGACTTGATGCGCAATTACGTACTGTTGCCTTTGACTCTGTGCAGCATAGTATTTGCTGTCTTAACGTTAACCTGTTTACAAGTTTAGATCTGTTTAGGTATATAGTCATATGCAAAGCGCTTTTGTGAGGTAGGCTACTTAAAAGGCGCTATATTAAGTGTTCAGGGAAAAACTAATGGAAGTCACTCTCAACGATAACAAGAATCTGTATGAGAGGCTGGAAATATCAGTATGGCCTATTCTCCATTTAAAATAAAGCCTTCTTTAAATTTTACTGCGACCCTATTTGCTGTCCACTTATTCTTCGTCACTGCAGCTCCAAAGCCCCGCCCAGGAGAGGGTGTTTTATTATTATTATTATTATTATTATTATTATTATTATTATTATTATTATTATTATTATTATTATTATTATTATTATCATAGGCGTAGCTACATTGAGGCAAGAGGAGGCAGTTGCCTTCTCTTGGTTTTATAATTAAAAAAATTTCCTTGGGTTATAGCCCTGCACCTGGGTGTTGCCTCCTCTCCCAAAGAAAGGTCATCAAATTTTTTGTAAAGAATCTCCCAAAAAAGGTCATCTTGAATTTAAGTCTGGCTACGCTTCTAAATTTTACATCTATAATTCGTATTTACGGTGTTGGCAAGGTGCCAAACACCGAATTTACCTTTTCCAATTTTGCCGCCGCTCTCGTTGTAGCGGTTCCGTGTAGGAAGTTATAGGCCTAGGCCTAACGTTTCTGACCTTTCTGGGTGTGTCTAAATTTGATTGCAGCTTGATAGATAAAACTGGTAATATTATAATTAATAATAATAATAATAATAATAATAATAATAATAATAATAATAATAAATAAATAAATAAAAATAAAAAATAAATAAAATGATAATAATAATAATTATAATTTCATTGATAAAATGTAAAGAAGTCATTTAGATCTAATAATTGCACTATAGTGATGTCATGGGACAGATGCTGATGTTTAAAATGTAAAAAGTAATTTATGGGGGGTACGAGGGGTACCCGTACCCCCACTTTTTGTACAATGCCAATAAATATTGTATTATTTTGCCTTCCCAGAGATCACAATCTCAGCCTTGCTTCGTGTATATAAGAAATTGGTACCCCCCACTTTTTAGACCAAAGTTACGCCCCTGGTAAAAAGATATTACAAATTCCAAAGAATTTTACTCAGCAGTAGGTATACAGTAGGCAGGACATAACTAAGGCAGGTCAAGAGTAAAATAGGCAGGTCAAATGACCTACAGCGACCCATGGTAGCGCCGCTGATACAGAATTAACTCTCTACGAAACTTGAGTTGGATTTTGTTTTATTTAAGCAACCCCCCACAATATAATTATTGAATCAAGAAAGCAAACATCAATGTAACAGTGAACTAGAATTTGAATACAAATGAAGCCTTCACTGGAAAACAACTAGAGTCTAATTTTGATACTTTTGAATGTAGGCCTAGCGCACATAACTATTGGCAAGTGTGTTTTTCAGAAAGCCAACGTCAGTCCAGTTACACAGAGAAGAAAATATAGAGTTCACGTAAAAACAATTAGAGTCCTAGGACTTCAGTGTTTCTTCTATGAATCATGAACTGCAGGAACGCAAGGCAGAAACCTTTTTACTTTAAATTTTAATACCATTATTTTGTAGTTTAATTAATACCGACAACTATCATGATTATTTTATTACTGTAAACAGCTTTGCAATTATTCAAGGATAATTATTGTGGAATGCTATCTATGCACGGGAAAAAATAACGTTGTCGTAAGAAATTTTCATACGCAGCAAAATTTAAACCTTCATAATGTTGCGCTACCTAGGCCCCTATCTGTTAAATCAATGTCTTTTAAAACATGTTTTTATAGAGACGCACCACAACCCCATCAGTGCCAAATTTCATTTCTATATTTTGATATATAAAATACTTTCAGACTTCCAGAGGTTGTTTTGTGAATATATCTTAAAATCCTTAAATTGCATTCTATAAGTAGACTAGCTAGGCCTATTCTTCCGATGAAGGCTTCAAGTCGTTTATGTAACATCATTATATTATATGAAACATACATCGTAATTAAGTAACCCTTGGGATCCAACTCATCCAAGACAGATTAAAGCTGTCGGCCGGCTGCCCAACCAGAAAACCCCTTTGGGGGAAGCTGGAGGTAGGATTTTACCAAATAATATTATCATTATTATGCACAAACAGCGGAGACGGGTTTACTCCCCTCCTCTGTCTTGGATATACATGTCAGTGGGGCAAATGTCTTTAGAGTAAACTATACTATAAACCGTTCATCAGTCTTTGGTTTTAAGCTTAGTTTTATGGCAGTCTGTTACGAGTTTACCCTGCCGTGGAGCCCGCTTGAGCATTCCAATACGTCAGGCGCACATGCATTCTCCTGTCCAGTGAGGTGATGACAGAGGATCCAGACGACGGTCACCAGCGATGGCGGTGACATTGTCGATAGTCTCATCTAGTGCATGCATAAGCTTTGTTAACTGTTGCGACGGCCACGAAAAATTATGTTGCTACCGGCTGTCCATCACTCCGAGAGAATATGAAAACAAAACAACATCACTAATGTTAGCGCTGTTGGCTCACTCTATCGTACTCCGTATACGATCGTCAATTCCACTGTCAGGACTGATCATGAGCCGTCGGTCATACTGCAGCTTACAAAATGGTTAGGAGAGGGCACACGATAATAAGACGATACTTTATTATATGCTTATAATCTTCACTATCTTCAAAATTCAATAACTCAGATGCTCATTAACACTGACTGTTAATGAGCATCTGAAATTTTACTCCTATCCTCTTTCTGGTATAGGCCTACCTTTCCCTTCAGCTTCCTCTCATTAGTCATTTTGATCATTTTCAGCTATTCCTCTCCCTGACCCACTTCGATTTTGATTACAAACATACTTAGTGGGAAGAATACAATCGGGTTCCTCCGAAATCCTCCATTGTTCTGTTCGCCAGCGTATACCTCAATGTTCTTTCTCCGATGGCAGACAGGCAGACAGATAGACAGACAGACAGAGAAGACAAAAACCCGAAGAAGACGCTCGCTTGGGTCTGAGACGAGTAAGTAATTTGTAGGTCCGCTAATTCACTGTTCTGGTGCGCCTAGAGGATCCTCACAGAGGGACAGCTCCAAACGACGAGTCATACACTTATGGCTGAACTTCGCGTCACTAAACAGACCCAATGGAGATCCGGGGCTCTAGCCGCCCTGTGGAATGCATGCCATGTCTCTGCTCGACACCAGACAGTGAATCGGCCGGGCCATAACGATTAGTTTAAATAAATAAAAAATAATTCATTAATTATATTTGTAGAGACAACCGAAAAAGAAGCCACAGAAAAAGTTGCTAAAGAATATTCTTGTGTTCAACTTCCATTCTTGACGTCGGTCCTTCCTGCTGCTCTCCGCTTCTAGATCCTTGGCTAGTTTGTTCTACTTTCTCGTGGTGACATCCTTCTTTCGGTTGTAGTGACGCGCTATATAAAATACGAGTGCTACTTACCTTCTTGTTGGCGTCTACTGGAATGCAACACTTCAAAGTATTGTGTTCGATTTTGTCAAAATGTCGTCTTCTGCTGAGTGCGGCACGAAAGTAAAAATGTCTCGCAATGCGGAAAACACGCCATTGTTTCTTTAAATTGCAATTGTTTCCTACGTAACACGAATTTACGTCACAGTTAAGCAAGCGATGACGCAACGATAATATTCCTAACCAGGTTTATTATTATCATTATTATTATTATAATTATTATTATTATTATTTTTTTTTCGCCCGAGGTAAAAAGAATCCCTCAGGCTCTTAGGTACTATCATCGTGCAGAAGTTAGTGGTTCTCGTCGCAGGGCAGTTGTGCAAACGTGCCTCTGAAGGCTACGGCGTTAAATCGCTGTGTGCATATGGACAAACGTTGAAAAAGGTGCTTGGTCTCCATGGGGTTCCCGGAGGCGGCTGTCATGCGGCGCCCCAGCTCCATTAAAAACTCCCGGCCAGAGCGGTTGACTGGGCCCAGCGATTCGAGGGCCACCGGGACAAAATCGTGAGTGGCGGGGAGCGATGCGTATTTGGTGCGTTTCCTGTCCGCCGCGTGTTCGGCCGCCCCACCCGGCATTACCGACGTCAGGTGGATGTAGGAGGCCGCGCATGTGTGGATGGTTGTCGCATCCCACGTGACGTAACTGCCTCTGGCCCATGGCACTAGAGTCGCACCATCCGGTCTCTTGCCATCACTGCGGGACAGACCCTGCGGTTCCTTCGCGCTAGGGATATCCGCCTTCATGAGGGCCCTCCAGATGATGATGATGATGATGATTATTATTATTATTATTATTATTATTATTATTATTATTATTATTATTATTATTAATTAATTAATTAATTAAATTTGTAATGCGCGCATGGTCACACCGAAATGTGAATCTGAGACGCGGATATTCAGCCGCCAGGAGAAGGTATTCAAGTGCTTGAAAGCCAAGGAGAAATAGTGAGTTTTGAGTCGCTTTTGGAAGGTATAGGACGTGAATTTGAGCTACGAAGAGAGTGTGGCGGTCGATTCCATTCCCTAGGGGCAGAGTCATGGGATGCACGCGAACCCCATGACTGTTCTGCGTCAGGGTAACTAACATCTGTCAATCTACCCAACCAAAATCGAGTTCAGCCTATAGTCCAGGGATGGCGAACCTATGGCACGCGTGCCCAAAGTGGCACGCGTTGACATTTTTCAGGCACGCGGAATTCAAAGCGTCCCCAAAAATTTCGAACTTAGGAATACAAAATCCCTGTAGGAACCTACATTTTCCTAATTAAAGGACTTTATTTTAATGCCATTCGAAACAATCTTTGAAATAACGTCTTTAATTAATTTTTTTACTCTTTGCTAACTAAAACCTATGTGGGACAAATAATTATATACCGTACTGTGCAAAATTCCGAGTGGCACGCGGCGGTATTTTTTTAACGATTTAGCTGCATTTTGGCACGCACCTTGAAAAAGTTTCGCCACCCCTGGCCTATACAGAGGCAAGATCATTCGTACATTCAGAATAAGTCCCCATAGTAGGCCTAGAGTATAGATCCATGGAAGACTTCTGCTCAGAAGAGCAAACTAATACCGATCGGGTCAGATCGGCATAGTAGTGTATTGTAACAATCCAACGACTGCGCGCTCCAGCCAGTGTCATTTCTATTAACTGAAACTGTAACTGAAATAGCATAATAACTGAAAATTTTTGACAGTTAACTGTAACTGAAAAATGCTGAATAACTGAAACTGTAATAGAAAATGAAAAACAAAAACCTGTATAACTGAAAAATCACAAAGAGTAGGCTAAACTTGAAAATGAAACAGAAGTGTTTTTCCTTACTTGCTTTCTGAATAGTAAGTAAGCATATCCTTTATTAAAAACCAACTGCTAACCGCACTTTGGTGCATATCACCTTGTCACCTTGTGCTGTCAACTCCTGGAGCTCTAGCGATCGTCATGATAAACATTCTCCATTGCTTCCTATTCGAAGTCAGGTAGTTTTTGGTTTGGTGTGTCTCATGACGATTTTCTTGGCATGTTAGCAGGGGTGGCTTGCCATTGCCTTCCCCTGGTTTTGCCTGCCGTGCCCGTTCGTTCCCGTACCAATGGAAGGGTACTAACGGTCCGCACCACGTGAAGGTGGGCACGGAGGACTTTGGTTTACCAGCCCAGGTCGGGTCCGAGTCTACGTTCCTAAGAGACGTCGGTCAGGTCGCCTCCCTGCTTTACTCTGTAACACTAACAGAGTGACTGATGAACCTTTGCGGAACCTATATATGGTGTATATAGTTCATCATATTAATTAAAGCATATGACATCCAAATTACAAAGGTTTTACGGTCCAAGGAGCTGACATTAGGTATAATTCTACTGTGTGCCCTGGGGCACAGTGAGTATACGACTGTTTTTCTGGAGGTAACAACTTAATCAGAACATGTGTTGGTATGATTATGATGGCTGAGAAAAGGTTAGAGTTAGCTTTCTGGCAGAGCCGCTTGAAAGTAAGGTAGGATTCCGGCAAATATCGAGACCGGACCAATCGCTGCATTGTTGCCTTCTACAGTAATCCGACTTTAGTCTATGGTTATTTTTCTATGCTCATTTCATTGGAGACAGCTAAGCAGCCTATAATTTAGGTTGACCACTTGAGCGATGAAAGCGATGAGAGCGATGATGATAGTGATGAATGATTGAAGACGTGTGTCGATCATAATTGAAGTGACGTAACATTAATAGACTTTTTCATTATTGAAGTGACGTAACGGAGGTCTTTATTCTTTAAATGTAAACTTATAATGACAATACACTTTTCGATAATTGAAGTGACGTAACAAAGGCCTTTGCTGTATAAATCTAAAAATTACTAAAATTAATTATGTGTTTCATAATTGAAGTGACGTAACAATAGCTAGGCCTGTAGTTTTAAAATTAAAACTTACACTATCAACGTGTTTCATAATTAAAGTGACGTAAAAACGGCCCTTACTCTTAAATTTTAAATTTACTAGCAAAGACGTGTCCCATAATTGAAATTACGTATCAACAGGCCTATATTCCAGGGCGCAACATTGGTCTGGAAAGTGGGGTACCAAATTTCGCATTGTTTTAGATTCGCGACTGTTAAATAATTATAACGGGATCTTTTGTATTACAAGCATAATGATAATTATAGGCTTAATGATGATGATGATGATGATGACGACGACGACGATGATGTTGATGATGATAATAATAATAATAACAGCAATAAAAATACTAAGATTGAGAGTGATGATGATAATCATCATCACACTGATGATAATGCTCGGTAATTGCTTTGAATCTTGAGGGCTTCCTCGGATAAAATAATAATGGACAAAA
Source organism: Allolobophora icterica (assembly GCA_963556255.1). NCBI lineage: Eukaryota > Metazoa > Annelida > Clitellata > Crassiclitellata > Lumbricidae > Allolobophora > Allolobophora icterica. Next base: position 19,722,880 of record OY744612.1, on the reverse strand, counting down.
ACAGTGGGTATGCAAAGTGGGGGTACGGTACCGTCCAACCCAAAAGTGGGGTACCCTCGTACCCCGTAAATTATACATATGTACATACATTATTGTGGGGCGTGGTGGCTCAGTGGTAAGTTCGGCGCCTTGTGACCTGAGGGTTGCAGGTTTGAATCCCACTCTAACCGCTGCGTACGGACCTTGGGCAAGTCCTTCACTCGCAATTGCTCGTGGCGCTTCGGCGTGAAAACTCCGACACAGTATACCAATGCTGTAGTCGGGAGCGCCTCTAAGTAGTAGTAGACTTGAGGAGGCGCCATAGAAATATCCGAAATAAATAAATAAAATAAATATACATTCAATTGCATATACATGTAGTCATTGTAGTGGCAAAGATGACGTACGCTGCGTCCTCTTGTTGGGGCTGAGTGGGTCAAGGGGGACGTCAGAGACTGATTAGAGCTGGTTATCTTCCTGCGGCCTACCCCAGTTTCGAACAACTGATGCGTACTGCTGATTCTAAAGTTTTCACAGCCGTCCCTACGTGTCCTACACATGCGCTCCATGTGCTATTACCCCCTCTTAAGCACAACGATTATGCTTTGCGACCTCACGTTCATAATCGGGTTCTCCCGACTGTAGACAGTCTGGCTCGTAAATCTTTCATTATTAGGATGATTTTCACTGGAATTATTTTTTAAATGAGCTTTTATATGGCGCCCCTTCAATATGATCTACTCAGGAGCGCTCCCAGTCCAAACACGGCTAAACAGAGTAGTCTTGAAGTTTGCAAGGAACAAGGTAGAGTGAGTCATAGGGACCAGGCGGAGTGCAATAGGGAGGCCATTTCAGGCTGCGAGGTCAGCGACCGAAAAAGAACGGCGCTACATAACGGCTGTCCGCCTGGTCAGCCAAGCGAAAAGCAGATCGCAGCAAGACTCCCGAGGTAGGGCGACAAAGCTCCCGCAGATATGGGGTAGTGCAAATCCCCCCCTCAGACAACGCTTGACCGGTGCACATACCTGTACATGATCCGCAGCTGGAAAGGGAGCCAGTGCAGAACGTCCAGCATATAGACAGAAACCTGACCGAATCTGGGGATGCGACCAATAAGGCATGCAGCTGCACGCAAAACCCGGTCCAAGCACCCAAGGCGGGCAGCTGGAAGGTCAGCACGAAGGGCGCGACAATAGTCCAGACGGGAAACCACAAAGGCACGGACAAGGGTGGAAGCAGCCGCCTGCGTCAAAGTGCGAGAGACCAACCTTAACTGACGAAGTTGATAATAACAGTCACGCAGATTGATATTTTTTCGTGAGTGAGAGCTCTTGGTCTAAAATGACACCAAGATCCTGTACTGAGGAGGCAAAGGAAACTAAGGGGGATTCAAGTGCCAGAGCCTCCAGGATAATTTTTACAAGCGGTTGGCGCGTACCAAACCAGGTGTACTGAGAATATAGGCTATAGCACATTAACCTGGACGTGATTTACATGTGTAAATCAAAGTGCGGTTAGCAATTGGATTATTAAAGATATACTTACTTACTTACTTACTAATGGTGCTAAAGAAGTTCTTAGATTAGATTAGATTAGATTGTATATATACACGGCCAATTATAGCCCCTAATATTTCCCGGTAGGTGGAGTCACTGCTCTGGTGGATGCCGCTTACATTCCTTAGCGTCCGAAGATGTAGGCTATATAGTAGCTTCTGTCGGGAGACATCTCCGGCAAAGACTAAAAATAACTGATTCTTCAACAACAGCCCTTTGTCGCCCTCCCTCCTCTCCCGCCTCCCCTCCCCTCTCTCCTTCTCTCCACTTGCTCGTTAGCATAACACACAATGCTTCAGTAGGGGTCTATATTGCAATTAAATAAACTAATTGCAAATCTGTTTTAGATGTGACTGTGCCGCTCTAATTACTATTGAGGATGTCTTAGAAACAACGACAAAGACGTACGAATGAATAGCTACCGGCGCCAACTGAATGAAGCAAATGGTTCCAGCGAATGCCATATTCATTCGATAACGACCACAGCTTATCAGATGACACTTTTAGCTTCGTAGATTCAACAGATCAGGACTAAAGACTTACAATGTTGCTGCAAAGTGCAAATGTAGTTACCTGTGAACGTTTCGTCAGTACAATTAAATAAATGATTTAAAACTGTGCGTCTAAAATTTGTTGTGGCAGAACAGGCTAATTGTGTGTCCTATGACTATGTTCTGTCCTTGGAGAACGCTTATGTCTGGTGAATGTTTTTCTGTCTCTGGACAATGTTTTTCTGTCTCTAAAAAAGTGCTTCTGTCTGAGGAGAATTTTTTCTGACCATTTATCTAAAGAGTCACGGAATCAACAACAAAGGGAAGACGTCAAAGACCTATGCTGTCACAAGACGTCCCTAAGCTCTCCCATTGCCCATCTTAAGAGTTCACATGCACGAATAGTCCTGAAGATCTGCAATCATTGTCCCACCATCAACCACCTGTTAATTAAATTCATCTGAATGGACAAATTGTTTTCTCTGCCACACGAATGAAATCCATATGTCATTCGCATATGTACATGTATACTCCGAACTTAACCTGTTGCCCCTCCAGTTTCTACTTTGTAGCCTGGCACCGACAGAACACAACCGGTGGCCTCATCACTTAAGCGATGAGATGCATACACGACTGCACATGAATACCGTTTCCCTGTATCGTTCGATTGTACTTTTAAACTTCCGGTTGCCACAAGAACGACAGCTGGCACAGCTTTTCATTGCTAAACCTGTTGTCATTTTCAGTTTGGTCCCCAAAACCATTTCAGTGATCAATCTACCATCGGTTAAAAGCCGCGCTGTCGTCTGTCGCGTTTCGGATGACTAGTCAACCGTGAATACAGACAAAAGTATATGATGTTATGTACGATGAGAGTGGCATTCACGTACATGGGTTCAAAATATAAATATGCACTTGTTGGCGACAGTCATAAGAAAGCTTACATAAATAACACCAGCAGCGTTAATCAAAACTTTATAGGCGTCAAACAAATCAATTACTAGAGAATCTTAATTCTCCAATATCGTAAATTGCAATTGCTTCGCCTTTAAGCATGAAATAAAAAGTGAAATTCAAATAGACAAGACAAAACATTTATTGTTCCCAATAAATTGTGTACATCAACAGTTATGCGTATAATACAAATTACCATAGAGTATTAATCATCAATGTTAGGAGCAGAGCAAATAATGGGAGCAATAGGCACACCTAAAGGGAGTGAACCCGCTAAGCAGGGGCCTAATTGCTTCATACAGGGTGAGTCAGGATGAAGGCCAATTCGCTATCAAAGAAGAGGAGGGAATTAGATAAGCTTAACTACCAAAAGAAAGAAAACAACAAACTTAAGTAACATGTTTCAGTGCGTGCGCGCGCGCACCAGTTGTCTATTTAAGAGAGCGAGGCTGGTGACAGTACGTATGTTCAAAGGAAGGTTATTCCACGTGAATGGGCCCTGAAATTTGAGTGAGAATTTACGAGTGTTAGTTCTTGCATAGATAGATCTATAGTCACTGTTACTTCTTGTGAGGCCAGGATGCAAAGGGCGAATAAAGTAGGAAGAGAAGGAGGGAGGGAGAAGGTGATTAGTATACTGATACATAAGTACCCCAGTCTGTACAAATCTGATTTGCTTAATACTTAGGAGCTTATGTTCAGCGAATAAAGGACCTGTGTGACAGAGACCATAAGATTTAGTGATGGTTCTAATAGCTTTTTTGTAGTATCTTTAGTGCGTTGAGATGAGTGTCGTAAGTAGAGGTCCAGATCAGGTTACAATATGTAAGATAAGGATATATTAATGTGTAGTAAAGGTCCTTTAGGACATGAGGAGGGATCAGATAAGAGACTCTCTTAATTATTCCTATACTTTTTGATATTTTTTTTGCTAATTTCATCAATATGTGTTTGCCATTTAAGATGCTGATCAATGTGGACTCCAAGAAATTTTGTTGAAGAAACTTGTGGAATAGTTGTGTTGTCTATAAGTATCGTCTTGTTCGTGAGGGGTATCGGCTTTTTATTGGAGCGAAATATAATGTAATTGGTTTTATTGAGGTTCAATGATAGTTTATTGGCTTTAAACCAGTCACTAGCTGACATTAATTCACTGTTTACTGTTTGAAAGAGGTGGTCATATGAGGCATGAGACAGAAAGACATTGGAGTCGTCTGCAAATAATATGTAATGTAGTGTATAAGCCTTATTTCTTGCAAATTGTTATAGGGCCTACTGCCACTTTAGGTCATCGGCCGCGCCGGCAGTTTTGGAGGTATTCGGCAAATAGGAAGCGGCCTGTCAATGTGGCATCCCAGACAAGGCATCGCCCGACGCCCCGGTTTTGGCAGATGGCCTTCATGGGCTTTCATGCACGCTGGGCCTGGGTCGCTTGCCGCATCACACGACGCGCCAAGGGATGAGGGTGAGGCCATCTGGTCTCTTGCCGTCTGTTCTCACGAGGCCAACGGGCTCCTTTGTGGATGGTTAGCCGACACGGACCATGCTCCGAAAGACCAAATCGTTCAGAGCAGCATGCCACGGCAAGCGACCCAGGCCCAGCGTGCATGAAAGCCCATGAAGGCCATCTGCCAAAACCGGGGCGCCGAAGAGGCATACATGTGGCTCGCAAAGCGGGACCTCCAGCCGCAATCCCGTCGCCACCGCGACCGACTCGTCATCTAGCCTGAACCCGCAGCTGGTGACGGGGAGGGTCAGTAGCCAGTCCCCCGCATGCGGGGCTGATATCGCCTTAAGGCGCGCCTGATTTGTTGGGTCAGATAGGCTATAGGCTTATTGGCCTGATTTGTTGGGTCAGATAGGCTATAGGCTTATAGGCCTGATTTGTTGGGTCAGATAGGCTATATGCTTATAGGCCTGATTTGTTGGGTCAGATAGGCTATAGGCGTATAGGCCTGAAACGACCCCGTCGATCAGAGGTCTGTTCAAAGGCCTCACATTATGGGTCGGCCAAGGCTGCGTCTCCCAGCATGGTGGACTAGAGCAGATCGGTGCTCGCGCGCGGCTGATGCCAGAAAGGCGGAACGTGCCAGCGAGGTCACCGATCGGATCCCCAGTCCGCCAGGGCTTAGTCGAGGGTATACGCGGGAATACAGCCTACACTCACCTCTAGAGACCGTATACTCACCTCACAAAATATTTGTACTCACCTGTATTATGTTTCGGAAAACTAACCGTTAACGTATACTCACCTCTAATTTGTTTAGGAAACTATCCGGTAGCGTGGTCTCGCCTCTAATTTTACCACTAGAGCCCTGCAGTCCGCCCCTTTTGATGGGAAGCGTGGCCTAGAGCCAAGCGTCGTCCGGTAGGAGAAGGTTGAGAACACTATCCAGACCAGAATGCAAGGTTGCATTATACTGCTCCAGTCCCGGGTGATCAACACAGGCCAGCTGCGTAAGGTGTGGAGCAGCCTCGTCGAAAGAGAGGCCCCAAGAGCGTAGAATTCTGGGTTGGTCCTTATAAAGAGGTCTAGGTGGTGGCTATCCTCTGTGATATTAGGAGAAGTCGAGATTATCTAGGATATTGAGCAGTTGAGTTGTAAATCGATATCTTTACATTTTTTCCAATAGTGCCACGTCGTCGGCAACCACCCACGCTACCCCACCCCTGCGTGAGGTCTTCCAGAAAGGCCAAAGTGAGTGAAGACGACATCCCAGCCAAGGTGGGCTGGAGGGGGGGCAAAAAAGCAGGAGACCCAAGAGATCGCCTTGTTGAAGACCTACCTGCGATAAAATACCATATTTGAGATTCGATGGCCCAGAGTAAGCCGAAAAACAAAAGGTGCAAGTTCTGGGAGTATTGCATAGAGCGAGATTAACATTTGGTCTCTGAAGAGGCCATTAAAGGCGTGAAAAAAAGTCAAGTTTCACTAGGATTGCAACGTCTAGGCTATCCAAGAACAGTCTCGCAGCATGCACCGCCGCCTCGCACTCCCGCCACGCCCACCCCTCCTGTCTTGGGGATAGATACGCCGCCACTCTTGGCGCTGCGTAAGCGTTTGCACATTTGGCCCCAAGTCTGCGCCAATAGTAGCCAATGAAGATCGGGCATAGACCCCCGAGCTTTTACGCTGGGCGAAAAGACTGCCCCCGACCCCCAGAGGGTGGCGCGTATCCCAGCGGGACACGAGCCGGCCAACAGCAGTTTGTCTAAGGCTGTGATTGCCGATAGTAAGCCGGGGCCCAAGTCTGTTTGGCCGACCAGTTTCAGGATGTGTTGGGGGCGGATGCCATCGGGTGCCTCTGAGGATCCCGTAGGAATATTGCGGATGCTGGTTAATACCGCAGCCTCCGAAACCTAGATGGGGGCTGCTCCGGGCAGTGCATGGGCTCGGTATAGTTTGTCGGTCTGAGGGGGGGGTTCAACCTCAATTCCTCCAGCCGTGTTCTCTTTTACTTGGACTGGTTTGTCATCAAAACACGGCATACGCACTGCCGCCTTAATGTTTCCGTCCTCCAATTTTACGGACACTGCTGCAGCTATCGTGGCAATCGTTCTCTCCCGAACCAATACCCCCATTCCCCCCCATCCGAGCTCTCCCGCGGGGAAATAAAGTTTCGATCTCCTGCGGCACCCTGGCGAAATATTTGCTGGATCGTGTTTTGATTTTAGACGACAAATTATTATTATTATTATTATTATTATTATTATTATTATTATTATTATTATTATTATTATTATTATTATTATTATTATTAATTTATTTTTTTTACCCGAGGTATCAAGGATCCCTCAGGATTTGGAAAAAATTATTGTTATTTAGGAGCAGACAGAGATAGTGTCTGGAGGGTCAGGCCTCGTCTTCGGGGGAAATCGTGGGAAATTATTATTATCATCATCATCATCATCATCATCATCATCATCATCATCATCATCATCATCATCATCATCATCATCATCATCATCATCATCATCATCATCATCATCATCATCATCATCATCATCATCATCATCATCATCATCATCATCATCATCATCATCATCATCATCATCATCATCATCATCATCATCATCATCATCATCATCATCATCATCATCATCATCATCATCATCATCATCATCATCATCATACTCATCATCATCATCATTATTGTTATTATTATTATTATTATTATTATTATTATTATTATTATTATTATTATTATTATTATTATTATTATTATTATTATTATTATTATTATTATTGTTGTTGTTGTTGTTGTTGTGGTTGTAACTACTGCCTCGCACCCGGACTAATCGCATGTATAGCTATAGTCGGGCCAGAGGAGCTTCCGCGTTGAGGGATAGATTTTCCAGTCGGTCGTCTTTCAGAGGTTCAGATCCACGCTAACTTTGCATAGTAAGGTTTTAGTGGTACACTTATCTTTGCTTGATTTTCTAATATAGTAGGGTCAAAGTATGAAAAAAATGTGGTGAACCCCAAAAAATTACAAGAAAACTTTTTATGGTGATTTTCGGGTGCATTTGGTCTGGAGAAAAACTTATTAAAAGTTTACCGAAATCGGGCCACGGGAAAAGGTCAAATTTTGAAGCCAAAAAAGATGGCCGCCAATGGGAATGAATGACTCAAATGTACAGAACTTGCTTAAATTGACAGAAGCAAATCATGTAACAATTTCCTAACAGGTGTTTCTAGACTAATTTGACCCTGCTGAAAACGAAAATCGCGGTTAGCAAGCTGGATTTTTTTCGGTTGCATGGAAAAACAAGATGGCGGACAAAATGGTGGCCAAATATCTTCGAATGGCTGTTAGTAAGGTCTTGTATGTGATGGAAACATGATTTTTGAGTCTAAAGTAACATTTTCTGGGTCAAGGAATGCGATGGAACTAAAGACACATCTGTAGCGCTGCCAAAAAACAAACGGCGGACAAAATGGAGGCCCAATATCTTCAAATGGCTATACGTAAATCATGTATATAAAGTCGTGTATATGATGGAAACATGATTTTAGAGTCTAAATTAACATTTTCGGGTCAAGGAATGCAATGAAACTAAAGACACATATGTAGCACTGCAAAAAAAACGACAGACAAAATGGCCGACAAAATCTTCGAATGGCTTTAAGTAAAGTGGTGTATAGGATGGAAACATTTAAAAGTGTGCTCATTATTTAAAAATTACTTGGTCCTGTGCCAGGTGGTGACCACTCCTCTCCTGGCTGGGTAATGAAGCCGGTAGGCCAAGCAATAAGCCTCATTCGCCCTCAGGTGTCCTTCCAACACCTGCCTCCTGCGTTCCCCAGCTGCTTTCAGAGTTCCTGATGAGCCTGTTCACCTCGCGTGACGCCCTAGGTGGTTCTTCGGCCGAAGCCTTCACCACTGCAGTATCCGGACATGGATGGATAGATGGATGGATGGATGGATGGATGGATGGTTGGGATGGATGGATAGATAGTTAGCTAGTAACTTAGATGGATAGATAGATGGATGGTTGGATAGATAGATAGGTGGACAGACAGACAGACAGACAGACAGACAGACAGACAGACAGACAGGTAGGTAGGTAGGTAGGTAGGTAGGTAGGTAGGTAGGTAGGTAGGTAGGTAGGTAGGTAGGTAGGTAGGTAGATAGATAGATAGATAGATAGATAGATAGATAGATAGATAGATAGATAGATAGATAGATAGATAGATAGATAGATAGATAGAAAGATAGATCGATAGATATTGTCCAAGACCAACTACACTGTCTGAACGGAATTGTGCCACCCAACCGCTAGAAGTGGTGACTCCAATTCCAATGACTTTAATCGAATGCGGGGGTAATGGTAAAAGCACCATCCTCGGCCGTACCTGTGTCACCCAACCACTACAGGTGGGGAATTAAACTACGGGGGAATTGTCCGGGGGAAATACCGGGGGAATTGTCCCGGGGGAAATGTCCAGGGGGAAATGTCCTAAATCCGTCACCCAACCACTACAGGTGGTAATTCCAATTCCGATCAATTCAATGGAATGCCGTGGTAATGGTATGAGCCCCATACTCGTTCATACCTGTGTCACCCAACCACTACGTTTGGTGACTCCAATTCCAAGGACTTCAATGGCATGCCATGGTAATGGTAAGAGCCCATCCTCGCTCATACCTGTGCCACCCAACCGCTAGAAGTGGTGACTCCAATTCCAATGACTCTAATCGAATGCGGTGGTAATGGTAAAAGCACCATCCTCGCCCGTACCTGTGTCACCCAGCCACTACAGGTGGTGACTCCAATTCCGATCAATTCAGTGGAATGCCGTGGTAATGGTAAGAGCCCCATACTCGCTCATACCTGTGTCACCCAACCACTACGTGTGGTGACTCCAATTCCAAGGACTTCAATGGCATGCCATGGTAATGGTAAGAGCCCCATCCTCGCTCATACCTGTGCCACCCAACCGCTAGAAGTGGTGACTCCAATTCCAATGACTCTAATCGAATGCGGTGGTAATGGTAAAAGCACCATCCTCGCCCGTACCTGTGTCACCCAACCACTACAGGTGGTGACTCCAATTCCGATCAATTCAATGGAATGCCGTGGTAATGGTATGAGCCCCATACTCGCTCATACCTGTGTCACCCAACCACTACGTGTGGTGACTCCAATTCCAAGGACTTCAATGGAATGCCATGGTAATGGTAAGAGCCCCATCCTCGCTAATACCTGTGTCACCCAGCCAAGTCAAGCGGTGACTCCAATTCCCAAATCATTTTAATTAGATATTTATATTGTGCAGACAAGAAAGAAAACCAACCTAGAAAACAGTTATTTTTCTGCTCTAAGTTCTTATCTTTAAGTTATGTTGCGTTGTTTGGTCTATCAGACAGAATTCTGCTCGTTTTATGTCCTTCCAGATAGATCTCTTCCACGCCATTGGTCAGCTAGAATCGGTACGTCACAATCTGTTCTACGTCATCAAAAAATTTGCGTCGGATGCTATTGTCAAAATAATTATTGTTACATATTTATTAAGCGCCACTATCTAATGAATATGGTGCAGACAAGAAAGAAAACCTACCTAGTAAGTAAGTAGGTAAGTAAGTAAGTAAGTAAGTTATTTTTCTGCTCTAAGTTCTTATCTTTAAGTTATGTTGCGTTGTTTGGTCTATCAGACAGAATTCTGCTCGTTTTATGTCCTTCCAGATAGATCTCTTCCACGCCATTGGTCAGCTAGAATCGGTACGTCACAATCTGTTCTACGTCATCAAAAAATTTGCGTCGGATGCTATTGTCAAAATAATTATTGTTACATATTTATTAAGCGCCACTATCTAATGAATATGGTGCAGACAAGAAAGAAAACCTACCTAGTAAGTAAGTAGGTAAGTAAGTAAGTAAGTAAGTTATTTTTCTGCTCTAAGTTCTTATCTTTAAGTTATGTTGCGTTGTTTGGTCTATCAGACAGAATTTTGCTCGTTTTATGTCTTTCCAGATAGATCTCTTCCACGCCATTGGTCAGCTTGAAACGGTACGTCACAATCTGTTCTACGTCATCATAAAATTGGCGTCGGATGCTATTGTCAAAATAATTATTGTTACATTTTATTAAGCGCCACTATCTAATGAATATGATGCAGACAAGAAAGAAAACCTACCTAGTAAGTAAGCAGGTAAGTAAGTAAGTTATTTTTCTGCTCTAAGTTCTCATCTTTAATTAAGTTATGTTGCGTTGTTTGGTCTATCAGACAGAATTTTGCTCGTTTTATGTCTTTCCAGATAGATCTCTTCCACGCCATTGGTCAGCTTGAAACGGTACGTCACAATCTGTTCTACGTCATCATAAAATTGGCGTCGGATGCTATTGTCAAAATAATTATTGTTACATATTTATTAAGCGCCACTATCTAATGAATATGGTGCAGACAAGAAAGAAAACCTACCTAGTAAGTAAGTAAGTAAGTAAGTTATTTTTCTGCTCTAAGTTCTTATCTTGAAGTTATGTTGCGTTGTTTGGTCTATCAGACAGAATTTTGCTCGTTTTATGTCTTTCCAGATAGATCTCTTCCACGCCATTGGTCAGCTTGAAACGGTACGTCACAATCTGTTCTACGTCATCATAAAATTTGAGTCGGATGCTATTGTCAAAATAATTATTGTTACACATTTATTAAGCGCCACTATCTAATGAATAATCATCAGTCGATGGCGCTGAGCATCGTAAGTGAAGGACTTGTTTGGAATCCATGCACAGTAAACGTCTCAGGGAAGGAAGTTCGAACCCGTACTCTCCGCGTTACAACACGAGCGCTCCAACCAATCTGCCACTCTGCAATGCATTCCTCTTCAAGAAATCCTGTCCTGATTCTTAGGTATATTTGTGTTTTTTGGTGCTAATGATATTTAATTTACCGCCCACTTTTTTTGGCTTGACGGTACCGTACCTCCACATTTAGTACCGAGAAGAAACAATGCCCGTCATTGTTTTCTCAGAGGAAGGCCTTTATTTGAGTCCTCAAGACACGAAACAATCAACAATCACTGAGCTTCGTCATCACCGCGGTCATCATCACCACCTTCATTGTTACAATTATTATTAGTAGTAGCATTAATACTATTATCGCTGTCATCATTATCGTGATCATTGACATCGGCGTTATACAAACAAGGCTGTAATGGTAAAATTAAAGGTGAGTAAACGCTACCGGTTAGATTTCCGACACAAATAAGAGATGAGTACATCCTACCGATTAGTTTTCCGAAACAAATTAGAGGTGAGTACAAATATTTTGTAAGGTGAGTATACGGTCTCTAGAGGTGAGTACGCGCTGCATAACCGCGCATACCCTCAACTACAACTATTAGAAGGACGAAGCACATAGGATCTCTTGATCGAGAATCGCCAACGATGACTACACTTGTAAGACAGAGGAAGGCCTTCAAAGAATCGATGAATTCTTTGAATCGCACTAGAAGTTCAGACATGCAAGAAGTCCCCAGCAAATGCCGTCTGAGATCGTGGGCTCCGCGAAAGAGGCTATTTTGGGCTCCGCGAAAGAGGCTATTTTCACGCGATGAAACAGAACCCATTTCATGTGCTGTGTTCCCTATTTCCTCCAACTACTGACCAACCATGTAATCTGCGAGAAAGACCACATAACTTTAAACTCCCGATTAAAGACAATAGAATTTTATTTCCTGCATTCTGTTCTGCCGATGAATGCCTAACTCATTCAACATTCATAATTGTATTTTACTGGACATTATTCTGTGCCATAATACGGTCTGTCATTTAGGATTTCAATAAACAGACAGGTTTTTTCATGCTCTAAGTTGCTGTCTTTAGGTTTCATTGCTTTATTTGGTATAACAGACAGAATTCTATTTATGTCTTTCCAAATTGATCTCTTCCACGCCATTGGTCAGCTTGAAACGGTTTACCGCAGTCTGTTTTACGTCATAAAAAATTTACACGCATGCTATTGCTAAAATTATCATAATCAGGAATTTATTAAGCGTCAATATCTAATGCATGAGCATCAGTCGATGGCACTGAGCATCGTAAGTGAAGGACTTGTTTGGGATCCATGCACAGTAAACGTCTAAGGGAAGGAAGTTCGAACCCGTACTCTCCGCGTTACAACACGAGCGCTCCAAACAATCGGCCACTCTGCTATACATTCCTCTTCAAGGAATCCTGTCCTGATTCTTAGGTATATTTGTGTTTTTTGGTGCTAATGATACTTAATTTACCGCCCACTTTTTTGGCTTGACGGCACCGTACCTCCACATTTAGTACCGAGAAGAAACATTGCCCATTATTGTTTTCTCAGAGGAAGGCCTTTATTCGAATCCTCAAGGCTTGAAACAATCACCGAGCTTCGTCATAATCTTGGACATTATCACCACCTTCATTGTTACAATTATTATTAGTAGTAGCATTAATACTATTATCAATATCATCGTAATCATAATTGTCGTAATCATTAACATCGGCGTTATATAAACAATTGGGCTGTAGTGGTAAAATTAGAGGTGAGTAAACGCTACCGGTTAGATTTCCGACACAAATAAGAGGTGAGTACAAATATTTTGTAAGGTGAGTATACGGTCTCTGGAGGTGAGTACACGCTGTATACCCGCGCATACCCTCAACTACAGCCCTGTATATAAATCGTGTTTTCATTGCCAATTACCTAAATCCTACATGTCATTTCGATGATCAATTGTTAACAATTAAGACATGCTCTTGCTCTTTACAGGCACTCAAAAGTCTTAGACAGTATGGTTTTACCTAATGACTCATTAAATGAAGCTGCGAGGGCCACAACAGTCGCCAGGCTGTTGTATACTTCCCCAGCCTGGTGGGGGATTTGCTGCGTCTGGCGATCGTGCCAAAATTGACCGCATTATAAGAAGGATGAAGCGCTTAGGATTTCTTGATCGTTAATCGCCACTGATGACCACACTTGTAAAGAAGGGGGGGAAGCGGCTTTCTGACGCTGTGAAACAGAACCCATTCCATGTGCTGTGTTCCCTATTTGCTCCAACTAATGAGCAACCATATAATCTGCGACCAAGACCACATAACTTTAAACTCCCGATTAAAGACGATAGAAATTTTAGGTTTGCGGACATAATCCCGTACATAACCCCCCTCAGGCTAGGATATAATCATCTCAGCCTCAGCCAGTTGAGTTTGATAAAATTATACATGATATCCAATAACCTGTGACAAAAGGCCTACTTGATTAATAAGAATATATTTTCAATTTGTTTAATAAGAAGAATATATTTACAATTTGTTTAATTCTAACAATTAGGCTTATAGTTCAAACCAATGGAAGCGTTTATTATACTACAGTCGTTCCAAGTATTTGTCTCAAAGCTGTAAAAGATATCTAAAACCGAATGTTGCGTCCAAGTCCGTGTAGCGTTTCTTCGATATAGGTCATAATTATGTCCTTCCATGTCGCCGATCTTGGCACAGCTGCAGCAAATGGGCCTGTAGCTGCTTGGCGCTGCGCCCGACCTGCTTTTTGGGCAGCTGATCTCGTGATTCCTGCAATATTGCCGTGTGGACCATGCCTTCATCCTGCTGCAGCGATCCTATGACTATGAGCACTCACAGGGAAGGGTGACTTTAGAACTGAATAACACTAACAAGTCTTAAGTTTACACTTGAATGATATTCACAAGTCTTTAGCCTATACATTTACGACATAAACATCCTGACATTACGAACAAAAACAGGGCAATTAAGGTTTATCAATAAAGCGTAGAAATAGACTAATTGCACAGTGGAGGGATATTGTCCGGGAGGGGATTATGTCCCACCCAAAATCGGACGCATTTGTCCCTGGGATTATGCACGGATGATCATGTCCAGGGGGATTATGTCCTACAATTAAATTTTATTTCCCGTATTCTGTTCGACCGATAGGCCTAAATAACTAACTCATTGAACATTCATAATTTTTTAACTAGACATTATTCTGCACCCTAATGCGCTCTGTCATTTGGGGTTTCAATAAACGAATATATATATATATATATATATATATATATATATATATATATATATATATATATATATATATATATATATATATATATATATATATATATATATATATATATATATATATATATATATATATATATATATATATATATATATATATATATATATATATATATATATATATATATATTAGGGTGGTCCTTAGAGTAATAGTAAAATAATTTTTTGGGAAATGTTCAGCTCCCACCCTTTTAAAGTGTTCCTTTGGGCAAAAATAGAGCATGCCTAAAATATTTCTTTAATCAGACAATGTTGTGAGGTCGCCCAACTCGCATTTTGATCGTGCTAAATGAAATATGAACACCGATTATTCCGAAAAGAGTACTTGTAGGTAATAACAATGCAGTAAAATAGAGAAATAATTTGCACTTGTTCAGTGTTAAAATTAACATTGTAATGTTATAGAAAACGTTTAATCGTCAAACAGTTTATTCCAACAGTGTGAACTTTAGACAATCTGGGTAGCGACGTCGATGATCAGCCACGACTTGGAGCAGGAATTGGTCCTCATCGTGGGTTATGAGTTTGTTCAAATTCTGCACAAGGGCTACACCACGTTCAACATTGTCATTTGTGACAAAAAGCTTGTTGGCTATTGCTATTCCTTGCCTGTAATCATCTCGGTCCACCCATGTTTCACGGTCCAAACATAAGATATCGGAACCAATGTGCAGGCTGCTAAGAAGATCACGAGTGCTTTGAGGTACAAAGTCCTCCAAGTTGTGCTTTGAGGCCTTGCTTGCTCCTAATTTGATTCGTTTTGAACCAAGTGGAACAGATTGCTTGGACTGTAGTGCAGTCGCCATTTTTTGTTTTGTCTCGCATGACTTTGGGATCGGAAAGAGCAGGACCCACTAAATATTCTGACAGGTACCAAAAGTGGTGCTCAAGCTTCTTGAACGTAGCAGTTGCAATTTTGTCAACATGCTGCCTATATCTGTAGAGATCCTGAAGCAGTTGGAGGTCATTGTGAGGAGCACTGGCAGCTAGTGGTGCTGTAAACCAGGCTTTCAGATAAATGATGGCAGCAAAGACACACATCTTACGGAGGCCTTTCTTTTCAAATGCTATAAGCTTAAATTGTGATCGGAACATCCAGACTTTTATTGAGTATATAACTTTCAACATCCACCTCGCATGGTGCATCGCATCTGGTGCCATGAAGTTGATTCCACGTTCGGGTGAACCTCCGAGAAAGATGATCGACAGCTCGATGAATTCACAGTAATCATCTCGCACGGACTCAAGAAGCAACTGGTTTTGAGCAAATTCCAGTATTTCCTGTTTCACTTGTCATGGATTTCGTCAAGTGCTGTACCTGTCTGATACTTTGTCTAATCAATAAAGGGCCACTCTTGCTGAAATCTTTTAAACAGCAGAATCTCTGGAGCCGATGAGTGGGCAAGGCTTGCTGTAAATGCGGCTCCTGTCAATATCTCCATTATATGGTGGCGGCATGCAAAGTACAGCAAATCCTTCCCAAGCTTTTGCTCAGTTTCAACACAGGCCCTAATGTTGATGCCTGTATTTGAGCTAGTTGTGTCACAGAACATTCGACCTACACGTTCTTGGACACTCCAGTCCTCCAGTGCAAAAAAGGCCATTTTGTTTTACAATGTTGAACTGTTCAGTGTTCATGAAATGAAATATCACCAGAAATGCATTTAAGTTGGTGTAAATACATTACATAAATTGTTTATACTCACTAGTCAATAACCTTGCAGATTCCAGTTACTTCGATGGATTAATTATTTCACAAATTCTTAAGAATTCAAATTATTTTATGTTTTGAAAACAATGCTTCAAAGAATATTTAATTACTTGTTGGTTGATACGTAGTTACTGAACATCTGAAATGACCAAAATGTAAAAATGACAATTGACAAAGTAGTTTTATGAATAAGTCTAATTTATTGAAATTTCGGTATTAAACCTATAGGCTATTATATCATGCTTGGGCGACCTCCAAACATTATCCAAATTAAAAGATATTTATACCTGAGCATCACGCCATGTAACCAAACAACTCTAGAGGGTGGGAGCTCAACATTTCAACATTTCAAAAATAAGGACCACCCTAATATATATATATATATATATTCCGTGAAATTCTAATGTTGTAATGCAGTTTTAATATAATCGTGAAATCAAGTAACGTCGGATAAGGTAAGATCAACGGTTCTACCAGACACTGACCAGTGAACCATATCAGCGATCTCTTGATAATCATTAGTTGGAAACGGCCAATGAGAGGAGCGTTACATGCAAATATGGACTTCGCATCATTTCTATTCGTTTATATTATTAATTATGCTTTGAGGTGCGTATGAATCCTCGGGGACTTAAATATTACTTAACATAGAGAGAAACATCTGAGACGGCCACTGTTACTTAGAAGTTACTAATTAATAGTAATAATAGCAATAATAGCGCATAAAGTTTGTTTTATTATTTGACAGTTTGTAGAAATTATTATTATTATTATTTATTGCTATTGTAATTATGATCATTTAGGCTTGAATGGTGGGGTTAAAATCAATGCCTGATCATATGACGAACGTACTCTTAAAAGTACCATTTGATGAGAGCTAAGGTATGAGAGTTAATTCCCAGAATAGCAACGGTTCTTTCCTCTTTTCAGAGACGCCGAAATTCTCTGAAAAGATAACATTTCTCTAATGGGTCATTCATTGTGTTCGTTATTCTACTTCTCAAACATGTGACAGATTCCAACTCTTCCCTGATCCATGTGCCGAGTTTCACAAATGCGACATCGCAAAGACGTGGAAACCCACCCTTTTCCCCATACAGTGGCGCATTCGACCACTTCACCTGCCGTGGTCGATGCATAAGCTAGGTGAGACGTTTTAATATCCCTGAAATTAACAATTCTGGTGGATCCGAGGGTTGTCCCGTTACTGCTTAGTAGGCAGTAAAAACCGTGTGATAGGCACAATGAAAACCCGTTATGAACGAATTGAGAGCACAGGCAGTCAGGCAAGCAGACTTTGATCCACACAAATAGGCTTAGACTCTGGGAGGGCAGCCGGGGAACGTGCCCCCCAATAATTGAGGAGGGGCAATGCCCCCCAAAATGGAGAGGAGAATTTCTTCAAATATTAAAATATTATGTTTCAATATAGACAAATTTTTCAGAAGCAGAAAAACAGAGACACAAAAGTGAAATACTTTCAGAAATTCATAATGAAAACAAAGATTTAGTTTTATTTTCAATATCTTCATTATGAAAAAATTTACATGTAAACAAAACGCACCCATTTTATACGCATTACGTAACACCGGAAGCCTCTGAGGCTCGCTGATTGTCCAGACCAGAGGTGAAAAGTTTTTTTCCGGTTTTTGGTTTTAACAAGCACAAGGGCAAAAAGGTAACCACAAAATTTGGTTTTTTGTAAAAAAATAATTTGTTATTCTTGTAGAAGTTATTTTAATAACATCGATTTAATGATTTTTTATTTTCGAAAATCACGACTGAATTAAACTGAGTTGGAGCTCTTGTTCATGCCATTTTTCATGATTTTTATGATCTGAAATCCGAAAATCTTAAAAACAAATAACCAAAACAACAGAAACTATAGAAAAAAAAACAAAAAACATTTCATCTTGAAAAATTTGGGTTTTTGCACCTCTAGTCCAGACCCCATGCCCCCAATATTTTGGACAAGTTTACGCCAGTGTCCACACAGGTTACCCGACAGACCGACCGCCGTGACCGATTGTCGGCCTTGATCTGACTCCTCACCCGTGAGTCGCCTCACAATCTCAGAATCAACAACTGTCCATTGTTGAACATTTCCGAGTCGGCTAGATGAAGAAAGCTCCCTCCGATGCATAACATGAGCAATTTAGACGTCGTTGATTTTGACCTATACACGTCGTGTTCCGATTTTGCTGATTAGGAAAATGGATAAATTTGTTCTAAAACGAAACGAGTAGATGATATAATAGACGATAAAATTGCCATTATGGAGGGCTCATCCGCATTTCATAATCTTGCAGTTCAAGTGCAACGAGCTGAGATTGAAAGCCACTTAGTTGTTCCATGGTCAACTCCGAAGAATGAAGTTTCGTTAAGTTGACTCAAGTTCCATTCCATCTGCAGAGTTAAAAGAAAAAGCATGAGTATTTGGAGTTAAATATGACTTGAAATGTCTGCCTCGATGGCTGCTGCATTGTCATGACAACTGGATATAAATGAGTAATTGTTAAATTTAGATCGTTTCTGAGTAATTAAGAAGCGCGACAAAATGATAAAATGATGTAAGCCCACCTTCAACTTATACTGCAATTAAAAAGATGGCTTATTTTATTGACACAAAAATTAATGAGAATACAGAGTATACCCTGTCTGTCCAAAATGGTTGGTCTCTATGCGAAAAGCGAAAGTGAAGAAATTGGTACCCCAATTTTTACACAAAAGTTACGCTCGGTGCCCGAGTATTAGGGCGCATTTGGGAAAAGTTACAGAGAGAGAGAGAGACAGACAGACAGACAGACAGACAGAGACAGAGAGAGAGAGAGACAGGGAGAAGGAGAGAGAGAATTGAATTGGTCTGAGTGATCGGGGCGCTCTCGGAAAATGTATTGAAAGTTCGAGTTAAATTGGTCAGAGTATTAGAGTTAAGGCGCCGTAGTTAGAACAGTCTTCTACAACTATTACCTTAAACTTTCCATCAATCTCTCACCCAGGCCGGGGAGATCGAAATTATGACGAAATATATAGACCATGGAGAATCAGTCCACGGGACGTCGCCAATCAAACAGACACCGACGCCTACATGTCGCTCTGATGTTCGTCTCTCTGTCCTCGTCGGACGCCTTGCCTGTACCTCTAAACATGTCGCTGCCTACCATCTTCCCCTCTCGTTTTTAGTCATCACCAGACTCATTGAAACGTGGGATTAGTCGCATTCGGCGCCTCTAAGTCCCTTTCCTATTTCAATTTCTGGGAAAAGTTTAGCGTCGTCCCCGACAAAGACGAACATATAGCCCCCGCCTTATTTCTCAACAGCAACCACAGTCACGCGTCACGGTCACTCAATTGGTCGTTAAGCTACCACCAGGCGTCGCTCTACTATTACTATTCATAACACTGAAGAAATGATTTAAAGGGGTGAATGAACGAATGATGGGATGCCAGCATGCACATAGACCTATGCACGAATGAATGAATGAATGAATAGTACGTGGTAGAGTAATACAATAAGTCACTTAGGTCTATAAAAGGGAGCTTGATGAAAGCTCATGCTCAATTGCCTATGCTCGACCCAGACCCTATTTCTAGTTTAGCAACAGAAGTCTATTACTGTGCGTGACGAACAGCTGTCAGAAGTGAACAGAAAATGTCGCAGCTCGCAACTGCACAATATAGGTTACAGCAAAAAGCTATAAATTGACCGACTGACAGAATGATTTATCGACTGACTGACTTATTGACTGACTGAATGAATGAACAAGTTAATCAAAAAATGAACCAACGAAAGAACAATGAACAGAACGAACGAATGATTGAGTAGGAACGGTGCACCCCATTATTCACATACTCACCTGGGGTAAAAACCAGCGCAAAAGACGGAAACAAAACACATCGAACTCTCTCAGGACTTATTTAATTTCGTCATCAAAAGCTTCGCGATCCAAACAATAATGAAATGCCACGAAATTCATAAACTAAACAAGAGGAAAATATAACATCATATTTTTGGCACCGTGCTGGCAATGCACCGGTCTGAGTCGAACGCATGAAGCGTTAGCCGAACAAAACTCATTGCCTGAATTGTACGAGTCTTTTTACACAATAAAAAGTTGCTTGTCGAGCGCAGGACACAGCGATGAAAGTTGCTTATAAATAGCCTTTGAAAAACTAGTGTGGAATCACGTGCTGTCTAAGGCGCGGTCAAGTCTGTGCTTCGGTCAGAATGTTCTCGTCCGCTGTTGTCTTTGCTCTCGTCTTGGCGCTGGCGGAAGTGACTGGCAATGTGTCGAAGAGCAAGAAAAGTGATGACAATACTGTGCTGGCTTCCTCCCCTCCGTCGATGGACTCCGGCAGCAGTTCGAAGTCGGACGAGAACAAATGCAACACCGTGGTGACCGCTGTGCTACAACATGCAAGATGGTTGTTCAATCCTGATGGGAACACTCTGCAGCTGATCGAGGGAACGAACGCAGCAGGCCCAGTCCCAACTTGCCAAGTGAGTGAAACGCAAGTTGTAGGCTTAGCCTGCCAGAATACCCATGAACCGATGGGACCCTTATGGGCCTCTTATGTATTCATTCCAATATGAGGATATAGATCCTGTGCATCATATGCTGCATGGTAGAACGATTTTTTGACATAACATTAACCCTGCAGCGAGACTATAGCGGATTGCAGCCTGCACGCTCGAGTCGTTAATAAGTCTCTGACTGCAATGCTCATCGACTAAAGCATTTTTATCGTGAACTTGAAAATGTCTAATGCTAAGCGCACGACACCATGCAACATATTCACGAGCGCCGCTTGAAAAGTGAAGAGGTTAAAAACACTACTACTACTACTACTGCTGCTGCTGCTGCTGCTGCTGCTGCTGCTGCTGCTGTTAAAACACTACTACTACTAATACTACTACTACTAATACGACTACTTCTGCTGCTGCTGCTTCTGCTTCTACTACTGCTACTGCTAATCAGTGTCCGATATGCTGGGGGGTCAGAGGGATTGCACCCCAGCTTTTTTACCCTATGGCTTCTAGCCTTTCTAGTCTTTTATGTCTTAATATGATCCCCTCATATTCATTACCCACAGTCCTACACCAAACGACTCCAATATGACCAATCGCATACAATACTGCCTTGTCACATTTGGGTAGTTATTTATTATCCAGTCTGTACCCTGATATACATTGATATTGTGATATAGCCTACTTTTCAAGGAAAAGGGTTATCCTTTGAGACAATACAACTTTTGTTTCATCTTTCAGTGCAATTTAGTCTGGTCTGAAGCTTATGTGTACAATTTTTGTTCCTATTAGTACTTCAGCTAAAACTTGTCCAAAACATTGGGGGTGGACATTTGGTTACTCATCATGCACTTATTGCATTGGTTGTACAGTCCATCTCAATTATTGGGGGGGCGTGCCCCGGCTCCCCCCTAGAGTCTACGCCTATGGAAGTCACTATAGTCACAGCTGACATTAACACTTTATTTTTCCTTTTTGTTGATATGATTATACACATTCTTAAAATTATATATTAATTTTTAAATTTGTCTACCTATGGTCCTACGCTAACTGCATGGGATTCAAGTGCTCGCCTGTTAGTTTTGATCTGACCTTTGCTGATGGTACGTCAACATTCGATTTTTTAATCTTATGGTACAATAAAAATAAAGTTTGAAAACCGCTGCTACAGTATATTATTTTATAATATGACTATTTTATATCTTTAAACATAGTGTCCAGTGACCGGCGGACTCGGTGACGTCATCAAGATGGTAGCTGTCGATTCGGGCGACATCGTAACCGACGTCATTTGTACCGGTTGCCCTGGTAACGAAACCATAGTGAATGACATCAAATTCTGCACAAATCCCTTACAGACAATTCCATTTGGTCCTTGCAGCGGAATTACTGTGTTCAGGTATATTTCTATTAAGTAATGCATACATTATACATAAATACACACACACAGATATATAACCATACACATACATACTTAATGCATATATGCACACATAAGAAACTACATGTACAATGTACATGTAGGCCTATGTAATGTATGAATGTAGGCCTACATAAAGAACATCAAACGATAAAAAAATGATAAAGGGAAAAGAAACAGATGATGCATGCCTACACGTAGGCCTATATGCATGCATTTAAAGAGGCAATAAAATTTATGGTTAGGGTTATGGTTATACATACACAGGCGTAACTTGTGGTCTAGATAGTGTGGGGTACCAAATTTCGCATCGTTTCCTTTTAAAGACTGTTATATAATACCAATGGCGCCCAATGAATCTACATATGGCGCCATTTAATGCCGAATAATAATGATAATGAAGATGATGCCGATAATAATAATAAAAAAAGTAATAATGATAATAAGCGTAATAATAAATATAGGCCTAATAACAATAACTGTAATAATTATAAAATAATAATGATAATGAAAATAATAATAATAATAATAATAATAATAATAATAATTTAAAATTACTAGCAATAGACGTGCTTCATTATTGAAGACGTGACACTGTGTCGATCATAATTGAAGTGACGTAACATTAATAGACTTTTTCATTATTGAAGTGACGTAACGGAGGCCTTTATTCTTTAAATGTAAACTTATAATGACAATACACTTTTCGATAATTGAAGTGACGTAACAAAGGCCTTTACTGTATAAATCTAAAAATTACTAAAATTAATTATGTGTTTCATAATTGAAGTGACGTAACAATAGGCCTGTAGTTTTAAAATTAAAACTTACACTATCAACGTGTTTCATAATTAAAGTGACGTAAAAACGGCCTTTACTCTTAAATTTTAAATTTACTAGCAAAGACGTGTCCCATAATTGAAATTACGTATCAACAGGCCTATATTCCAGGGCGCAACATTGGTCTGGAAAGTGGGGTATCCAATTTCGCATTGTTTTAGATTCGCGACTGTTAAATAATTATAACGGCATCTTTTGTATTACAAGCATAATGATAATTATAGGCTTAATGATGATGATGACGACGACGACGACGATGATGTTGATGATGATAATAATAATAATAACAGCAATAAAAATACTAAGATTGAGAGTGATGATGATAATCATCATCACACTGATGATAATGCTCGGTAATTGCTTTGAATCTTGAGGGCTTCCTCGGATAAAATAATAATGGACAAAAACAGTGGGTATGCAAAGTGGGGGTACGGTACCGTCCAACCCAAAAGTGGGGTACCCTCGGACCCCGTAAATTATACATATGTACATACATTATTGTGGGGCGTGGTGGCTCAGTGGTAAGTTCGGCGCCTTGTGACCTGAGGGTTGCAGGTTTGAATCCCACTCTAACCGCTGCGTACGGACCTTGGGCAAGTCCTTCACTCGCAATTGCTCGTGGCGCTTCAGCGTGAAAACTCCGACACAGTATACCAATGCTGTAGTCGGGAGCGCCTATAAGTTGTAGTAGACTTGAGGAGGCGCCATAGAAATATCCGAAATAAATAAATAAAATAAATATACATTCAATTGCATATACATGTAGTCATTGTAGTGGCAAGGATGACGTACACTGCGTCCTCTTGTTGGGGCTGAGTGGGTCAAGGGGGACGTCAGAGACTGCAGGCAATATTTATGAGACTGATTAGAGCTGGTTACCTTCCTGCGGCCTACCCCAGTTTCGAACAACTGATGCGAGGTAGGGCGACAAAGCTCCCGCAGATATGGGGTAGTGCAAATCCCCCCTCAGACAACGCTTGACCGGTGCACATACCTGTACATGATCCGCAGCTGGAAAGGGAGCCAGTGCAGAACGTCCAGCATATAGACAGAAACCTGACCGAATCTGGGGATGCGACCAATAAGGCATGCAGCTGCACGCAAAACCCGGTCCAAGCACCCAAGGCGGGCAGCTGGAAGGTCAGCACGAAGGGCGCGACAATAGTCCAGACGGGAAACCACAAAGGCACGGACAAGGGTGGAAGCAGCCGCCTGCGTCAAAGTGCGAGAGACCAACCTTAACTGACGAAGTTGATAATAACAGTCACGCAGATTGATATTTTTTCGTGAGTGAGAG
The DNA here is from genome assembly GCA_963556255.1 of Allolobophora icterica. Classification (NCBI taxonomy): domain Eukaryota; kingdom Metazoa; phylum Annelida; class Clitellata; order Crassiclitellata; family Lumbricidae; genus Allolobophora; species Allolobophora icterica. The sequence continues at coordinate 19,698,538 of OY744612.1, read as the reverse complement.
CTCTTGGTCTAAAATGACACCAAGATCCTGTACTGAGGAGGCAAAGGAAACTAAGGGGGATTCAAGTGCCAGAGCCTCCAGGATAATTTTTACAAGCGGTTGGCGCGTACCAAACCAGGTGTACTGAGAATATAGGCTATAGCACATTAACCTTGACGTGATTTACATGTGTAAATCAAAGTGCGGTTAGCAATTGGATTATTAAAGATATACTTACTTACTTACTTACTAATGGTGCTAAAGAAGTTCTTAGATTAGATTAGATTGTATATATACACGGCCAATTATAGCCCCTAATATTTCCCGGTAGGTGGAGTCACTGCTCTGGTGGATGCCGCTTACATTCCTTAGCGTCCGAAGATGTAGGCTATATAGTAGCTTCTGTCGGGAGACATCTCCGGCAAAGACTAAAAATAACTGATTCTTCAACAACAGCCCTTTGTCGCCCTCCCTCCTCTCCCGCCTCCCCTCCCCTCTCTCCTTCTCTCCACTTGCTCGTTAGCATAACACACAATGCTTCAGTAGGGGTCTATATTGCAATTAAATAAACTAATTGCAAATCTGTTTTAGATGTGACTGTGCCGCTCTAATTACTATTGAGGATGTCTTAGAAACAACGACAAAGACGTACGAATGAATAGCTACCGGCGCCAACTGAATGAAGCAAATGGTTCCAGCGAATGCCATATTCATTCGATAACGACCACAGCTTATCAGATGACACTTTTAGCTTCGTAGATTCAACAGATCAGGACTAAAGACTTACAATGTTGCTGCAAAGTGCAAATGTAGTTACCTGTGAACGTTTCGTCAGTACAATTAAATAAATGATTTAAAACTGTGCGTCTAAAATTTGTTGTGGCAGAACAGGCTAATTGTGTGTCCTATGACTATGTTCTGTCCTTGGAGAACGCTTATGTCTGGTGAATGTTTTTCTGTCTCTGGACAATGTTTTTCTGTCTCTAAAAAAGTGCTTCTGTCTGAGGAGAATTTTTTCTGACCATTTATCTAAAGAGTCACGGAATCAACAACAAAGGGAAGACGTCAAAGACCTATGCTGTCACAAGACGTCCCTAAACTCTCCCATTGCCCATCTTAAGAGTTCACATGCACGAATAGTCCTGAAGATCTGCAATCATTGTCCCACCATCAACCACCTGTTAATTAAATTCATCTGAATGGACAAATTGTTTTCTCTGCCACACGAATGAAATCCATATGTCATTCGTATATGTATACCGTACTCCGAACTTAACCTGTTGCCCCTCCAGTTTCTCCTTTGTAGCCTGGCACCGACAGAACACAACCAGTGGCCTCATCGCTCAAGCGAAGAGATGCATACACGACTGCGCATGAATACCGTTTCCCTGCATCGTTCGATTGTACTTCTCAACTTCCGGTTGCCACAAGAACGACAGCTGGCACAGCTTTTCATTGCTAAGCCTGTTGTCATTTTCAGTTTGGTCCCCAAAACCATTTCAGTGATCAATCTACCATCGGTTAAAAGCCGCGCTGTCGTCTGTCGCGTTTCGGATGACTAGTCAACCGTGAATACAGACCAAAAGTATGTGATGTTATGTATAGGGTTGCCACCTCTCCCGGATTGGGCGGGAGTCTCCCGTTTTTCGATATGTTCTCCCGTCTCCAGGAATTAATTTGGAAAACTTTGAAATATCCCGGAATGCTGACAAGTCCTATTCCCTAGGACAACTGCACAATGCGTCACTGCTCGACATCGAGTCAGAGACTCAGAGTCTGAATGTCTGATCATACTGTGGTCTGATCGAGATTGTATTTTTTAACTTTCAGCGGACACTTTTCAAATTCAATTTATATATCTGTGTATTTTTCTAACTTTCTGCGGACATTTTTTAATTGAGATATATATCTATGTTTATGACTGCGCGTGCACCATGGCGTGCAGTGTGCGCGTGAAGTTCGCCGTGAACGGTTAGCCCGTTGTTATCGTTATAAGCAAAATAGCGTCGCAATGGCGAATTCAAATTCTGACTCTGAGTCTGAGTCTAATCCAAAAAAATGTGTAGTTAAGAAGAAAAAGAAGTATTACTGTTCATTCAACGATGAGTGGCTCAAAGACGACGATTTTAAGGATTGGTTGGCTAAGAAAAACGAGTTGGAAGCAGAGTGCAAAATTTGCCAGCAAACATTATCAGTAAAATACGAGGGACGCAGATCGGTAGTAGGCCTACAGCACGCCACATCGGAGAAACACACTAAAAATGTGAAGCAGATGAAGAAGAATACATGTTTACCTAATGTCTAAAACAAAATGCTTTAAAACTATACTTAGATTCTGATCTATCAGTGCAATTGCAAATGTTAAAAAAATTTCTTGAATCTCCCGGATTCGTATCCTTAGGAGGTGGCAACCCTAGTTATGTACGATGAGAGTGGCATTCACGTACATGGGTTCAAAATATAAATATGCACTTGTTGGCGACAGTCATAAGAAAGCTTACATAAATAACACCAGCAGCGTTAATCAAAACTTTATAGGCGTCAAACAAATCAATTACTAGAGAATCTTAATTCTCCAATATCGTAAATTGCAATTGCTTCGCCTTTAAGCATGAAATAAAAAGTGAAATTCAAATAGACAAGACAAAACATTTATTGTTCCCAATAAATTGTGTACATCAACAGTTATGCGTATAATACAAATTACCATAGAGTATTAATCATCAATGTTAGGAGCAGAGCAAATAATGGGAGCAATAGGCACACCTAAAGGGAGTGAACCCGCTAAGCAGGGGCCTAATTGCTTCATACAGGGTGAGTCAGGATGAAGGCCAATTCGCTATCAAAGAAGAGGAGGGAATTAGATAAGCTTAACTACCAAAAGAAAGAAAACAACAAACTTAAGTAACATGTTTCAGTGCGTGCGCGCGCACCAGTTGTCTATTTAAGAGAGCGAGGCTGGTGACAGTACGTATGTTCAAAGGAAGGTTATTCCACGTGAATGGGCCCTGAAATTTGAGTGAGAATTTACGAGTGTTAGTTCTTGCATAGATAGATCTATAGTCACTGTTACTTCTTGTGAGGCCAGGATGCAAAGGGCGAATAAAGTAGGAAGAGAAGGAGGGAGGGAGAAGGTGATTAGTATACTGATACATAAGTACCCCAGTCTGTACAAATCTGATTTGCTTAATGCTTAGGAGCTTATGTTCAGCGAATAAAGGACCTGTGTGACAGAGACCATAAGATTTAGTGATGGTTCTAATAGCTTTTTTGTAGTATCTTTAGTGCGTTGAGATGAGTGTCGTAAGTAGAGGTCCAGATCAGGTTACAATATGTAAGATAAGGATATATTAATGTGTAGTAAAGGTCCTTTAGGACATGAGGAGGGATCAGATAAGAGACTCTCTTAATTATTCCTATACTTTTTGATATTTTTTTTGCTAATTTCATCAATATGTGTTTGCCATTTAAGATGCTGATCAATGTGGACTCCAAGAAATTTTGTTGAAGAAACTTGTGGAATAGTTGTGTTGTCTATAAGTATCGTCTTGTTCGTGAGGGGTATCGGCTTTTTATTGGAGCGAAATATAATGTAATTGGTTTTATTGAGGTTCAATGATAGTTTATTGGCTTTAAACCAGTCACTAGCTGACATTAATTCACTGTTTACTGTTTGAAAGAGGTGGTCATATGAGGCATGAGACAGAAAGACATTGGAGTCGTCTGCAAATAATATGTAATGTAGTGTATAAGCCTTATTTCTTGCAAATTGTTATAGGGCCTACTGCCACTTTAGGTCATCGGCCGCGCCGGCAGTTTTGGAGGTATTCGGCAAATAGGAAGCGGCCTGTCAATGTGGCATCCCAGACAAGGCATCGCCCGACGCCCCGGTTTTGGCAGATGGCCTTCATGGGCTTTCATGCACGCTGGGCCTGGGTCGCTTGCCGCATCACACGACGCGCCAAGGGATGAGGGTGAGGCCATCTGGTCTCTTGCCGTCTGTTCTCACGAGGCCAACGGGCTCCTTTGTGGATGGTTAGCCGGCACGGACCATGCTCCGAAAGACCAAATCGTTCAGAGCAGCATGCCACGGCAAGCGACCCAGGCCCAGCGTGCATGAAAGCCCATGAAGGCCATCTGCCAAAACCGGGGCGCCGAAGAGGCATACATGTAGCTCGCAAAGCGGGACCTCCAGCCGCAATCCCGTCGCCACCGTGACCGACTCGTCATCTAGCCTGAACCCGCAGCTGGTGACGGGGAGGGTCAGTAGCCAGTCCCCCGCATGCGGGGCTGATATCGCCTTAAGGCGCGCCTGATTTGTTGGGTCAGATAGGCTATAGGCTTATTGGCCTGATTTGTTGGGTCAGATAGGCTATAGGCTTAGAGGCCTGATTTGTTGGGTCAGATAGGCTATAGGCTTATAGGCCTGATTTGTTGGGTCAGATAGGCTATAGGCGTATAGGCCTGAAACGACCCCGTCGATCAGAGGTCTGTTCAAAGGCCTCACATTATGGGTTGGCCAAGGCTGCGTCTCCCAGCATGGTGGACTAGAGCAGATCGGTGCTTGCGCGCGGCTGATGCCAGAAAGGCGGAACGTGCCAGCGAGGTCACCGATCGGATCCCCAGTCCGCCAGGGCTTAGTCGAGGGTATACGCGGGAATACAGCCTACACTCACCTCTAGAGACCGTATACTCACCTCACAAAATATTTGTACTCACCTGTATTATGTTTCGGAAAACTAACCGTTAACGTATACTCACCTCTAATTTGTTTAGGAAACTATCCGGTAGCGTGGTCTCGCCTCTAATTTTACCACTAGAGCCCTGCAGTCCGCCCCTTTTGATGGGAAGCGTGGCCTAGAGCCAAGCGTCGTCCGGTAGGAGAAGGTTGAGAACACTATCCAGACCAGAACGCAAGGTTGCATTATACTGCTCCAGTCCCGGGTGATCAACACAGGCCAGCTGCGTAAGGTGTGGAGCAGCCTCGTCGAAAGAGAGGCCCCAAGAGCGTAGAATTCTGGGTTGGTCCTTATAAAGAGGTCTAGGTGGTGGCTATCCTCTGTGATATTAGGAGAACTCGAGATTATCTAGGATATTGAGCAGTTGAGTTGTAAATCGATATCTTTACATTTTTTCCAATAGTGCCACGTCGTCGGCAACCACCCACGCTACCCCACCCCTGCGTGAGGTCTTCCAGAAAGGCCAAAGTGAGTGAAGACGACATCCCAGCCAAGGCGGGCTGGAGGAGGGGCAAAAAAGCAGGAGACCCAAGAGATCGCCTTGTTGAAGACCTACCTGCGATAAAATACCATATTTGAGATTCGATGGCCCAGAGTAAGCCGAAAAACAAAAGGTGCAAGTTCTGCGAGTATTGCATAGAGCGAGATTAACATTTGGTCTCTGAAGAGGCCATTAAAGGCGTGAAAAAAGTCAAGTTTCACTAGGATTGCAACGTCTAGGCTATCCAAGAACAGTCTCGCAGCATGCACCGCCGCCTCGCACTCCCGCCACGCCCACCCCTCCTGTCTTGGGGATAGATACGCCGCCACTCTGGGCGCTGCGTAAGCGTTTGCACATTTGGTCCCAAGTCTGCGCCAATAGTAGCCAATGAAGATCGGGCATAGACCCCCGAGCTTTTACGCTGGGCGAAAAGACTGCCCCGACCCCCCAGAGGGTGGCGCGTATCCCAGCGGGACACGAGCCGGCCAACAGCAGTTTGTCTAAGGCCAAGGTTTCTCCACTAAGATCTTGGTCTAAGGCTGTGATTGCCGATAGTAAGCCGGGGCCCAAGTCTGTTTGGCCGACCAGTTTCAGGATGTGTTGGGGGCGGATGCCATCGGGTGCCTCTGAGGATCCCGTAGGAAAATTGCGGATGCTGGTTAATAGCGCAGCCTCCGAAACCTAGATGGGGGCTGCTGCGGGCAGTGCCTGGGCTCGGTATAGTTTGTCGGTCTGAGGGGGGGGAGTTTCAACCTCAATTCCTCCAGCCGTGTTCTCTTTTACTTGGACTGGTTTGTCATCAAAACACGGCATACGCACTGCCGCCTTAATGTTTCCGTTTTCCAATTTTACGGACACTGCTGCAGCTATCGTGGCAATCGTCCTCTCCCGAACCAATACCCCCATTCCCCCCATCCGAGCTCTCCCGCGGGGAAATAAAGTTTCGATCTCCTGCGGCACCCTTGCGAAATATTTGCTGGATCGTGTTTTGATTTTAGACGACAAATTATTATTATTATTATTATTATTATTATTATTATTATTATTATTATTATTATTAATTTATTTTTTTTACCCGAGGTATCAAGGATCCCTCAGAATTTGGAGAAAATTATTGTTATTTAGGAGCAGACAGAGATAGTGTCTGGAGGGTCAGGCCTCGTCTTCGGGGGAAATCGTGGGAAATTATTATTATTATTATCATTATTATCATCATCATCATCATCATCATCATCATCATCATCATCATCATCATCATCATCATCATCATCATCATCATCATCATCATCATCATCATCATCATCATCATCATCATCATTATTGTTATTATTATTATTATTATTATTATTATTATTATTATTATTATTATTATTATTATTATTATTGTTGTTGTTGTTGTTGTTGTGGTTGTAACTACTGCCTCGCACCCGGACTAATCGCATGTATAGCTATAGTCGGGCCAGAGGAGCTTCCGTGTTGAGGGATAGATTTTCCAGTCGGTCGTCTTTCAGAGGTTCAGATCCACGCTAACTTTGCATAGTAAGGTTTTAGTGGTACACTTATCTTTGCTTGATTTTCTAATATAGTAGGGTCAAAGTATGAAAAAAATGTGGTGAACCCCAAAAAAATTACAAGAAAACTTTTTATGGTGATTTTCGGGTGCATTTGGTCTGGAGAAAAACTTATTAAAAGTTTACCGAAATCGGGCCACGGGAAAAGGTCAAATTTTGAAGCCAAAAAAGATGGCCGCCAATGGGAATGAATGACTCAAATGTACAGAACTTGCTTAAATTGACAGAAGCAAATCATGTAACAATTTCCTAACAGGTGTTTCTAGACTAATTTGACCCTGCTGAAAACGAAAATCGCGGTTAGCAAGCTGGATTTTTTTCGGTTGCATGGAAAAACAAGATGGCGGACAAAATGGTGGCCAAATATCTTCGAATGGCTGTTAGTAAGGTCTTGTATGTGATGGAAACATGATTTTAGAGTCTAAATTAACATTTTCTGGGTCAAGGAATGCGATGGAACTAAAGACACATCTGTAGCGCTGCCAAAAAACAAACGGCGGACAAAATGGAGGCCCAATATCTTCAAATGGCTGTACGTAAATCATGTATATAAAGTCGTGTATATGATGGAAACATGATTTTAGAGCCTAAATTAACATTTTCGGGTCAAGGAATGCAATGAAACTAAAGACACATATGTAGCACTGCAAAAAAAACGACACACAAAATGGCGGACAAAATCTTCGAATGGCTTTAAGTAAAGTGGTGTATAGGATGGAAACATTTAAAAGTGTGCTCATTATTTAAAAATTACTTGGTCCTGTGCCAGGTGGTGACCACTCCTCTCCTGGCTGGGTAATGAAGCCGGTAGGCCAAGCAATAAGCCTCATTCGCCCTCAGGTGTCCTTCCAACACCTGCCTCCTGCGTTCCCCAGCTGCTTTCAGAGTTCCTGATGAGCCTGTTCACCTCGCGTGACGCCCTAGGTGGTTCTTCGGCCGAAGCCTTCACCACTGCAGTATCCGGACATGGATGGATAGATGGATGGATGGATGGATGGATGGATGGATGGTTGGGATGGATGGATAGATAGCTAGCTAGTAACTTAGATGGATAGATAGATGGATGGATGGATGGATGGATGGATGGATAGATAGGTGGACAGACAGACAGATAGATGGATAGATAGATAGATAGATAGATAGATAGATAGATAGATAGATAGATAGATAGATAGATAGATAGATAGATAGATAGATAGATAGATAGATAGATAGATAGATAGATAGATAGATAGATAGATAGATAGGTAGGTAGATAGATAGATAGATAGATAGATAGATAGATAGATAGATAGATAGATAGATAGATAGATAGATAGATAGATAGATAGATAGATAGATAGATAGATAGATAGATATTGTCCAAGACCAACTACACTGTCTGAACGGAATTGTGCCACCCAACCGCTAGAAGTGGTGACTCCAATTCCAATGACTTTAATCGAATGCGGGGGTAATGGTAAAAGCACCATCCTCGGCCGTACCTGTGTCACCCAACCACTACAGGTGGGGAATTAAACTACGGGGGAATTGTCCGGGGGAAATACCGGGGGAATTGTCCGGGGGAAATGTCCTAAATCCGTCACCCAACCACTACAGGTGGTAATTCCAATTCCGATCAATTCAATGAAATGCCGTGGTAATGGTATGAGCCCCATACTCGCTCATAACTGTGTCACCCAACCACTACGTTTGGTGACTCCAATTCCAAGGACTTCAATGGCATGCCATGGTAATGGTAAGAGCCCATCCTCGCTCATACCTGTGCCACCCAACCGCTAGAAGTGGTGACTCCAATTCCAATGACTCTAATCGAATGCGGTGGTAATGGTAAAAGCACCATCCTCGCCCGTACCTGTGTCACCCAGCCACTACAGGTGGTGACTCCAATTCCGATCAGTTCAGTGGAATGCCGTGGTAATGGTATGAGCCCCATACTCGCTCATACCTGTGTCACCCAACCACTACGTGTGGTGACTCCAATTCCAAGGACTTCAATGGCATGCCATGGTAATGGTAAGAGCCCCATCCTCGCTCATACCTGTGCCACCCAACCGCTAGAAGCGGTGACTCCAATTCCAATGACTCTAATCGAATGCGGTGGTAATGGTAAAAGCACCATCCTCGCCCGTACCTGTGTCACCCAACCACTACAGGTGGTGACTCCAATTCCGATCAATTCAATGGAATGCCGTGGTAATGGTATGAGCCCCATACTCGCTCATACCTGTGTCACCCAACCACTACGTGTGGTGACTCCAATTCCAAGGACTTCAATGGAATGCCATGGTAATGGTAAGAGCCCCATCCTCGCTCATACCTGTGTCACCCAGCCAAGTCAAGCGGTGACTCCAATTCCCAAATCATTTTAATTAGATATTTATATTGTGCAGACAAGAAAGAAAACCTACCTAGAAAACAGTTATTTTTCTGCTCTAAGTTCTTATCTTTAAGTTATGTTGCGTTGTTTGGTCTATCAGACAGAATTCTGCTCGTTTTATGTCTTTCCAGATAGATCTCTTCCACGCCATTGGTCAGCTTGAATCGGTACGTCACAATCTGTTCTACGTCATCAAAAAATTTGCGTCGGATGCTATTGTCAAAATAATTATTGTTACATATTTATTAAGCGCCACTATCTAATGAATATGGTGCAGACAAGAAAGAAAACCTACCTAGTAAGTAAGTAGGTAAGTAAGTAAGTAAGTAAGTTATTTTTCTGCTCTAAGTTCTTATCTTTAAGTTATGTTGCGTTGTTTGGTCTATCAGACAGAATTTTGCTCGTTTTATGTCTTTCCAGATAGATCTCTTCCACGCCATTGGTCAGCTTGAAACGGTACGTCACAATTTGTTCTACGTCATCATAAAATTGGCGTCGGATGCTATTGTCAAAATAATTATTGTTACATTTTATTAAGCGCCACTATCTAATGAATATGATGCAGACAAGAAAGAAAACCTACCTAGTAAGTAAGTAGGTAAGTAAGTAAGTAAGTAAGTTATATTTCTGCTCTAAGTTCTTATCTTGAAGTTATGTTGCGTTGTTTGGTCTATCAGACAGAATTTTGCTCGTTTTATGTCTTTCCAGATAGATCTCTTCCACGCCATTGGTCAGCTTGAAACGGTACGTCACAATCTGTTCTACGTCATCATAAAATTTGAGTCGGATGCTATTGTCAAAATAATTATTGTTACACATTTATTAAGCGCCACTATCTAATGAATAATCATCAGTCGATGGCGCTGAGCATCGTAAGTGAAGGACTTGTTTGGAATCCATGCACAGTAAACGTCTAAGGGAAGGAAGTTCGAACCCGTACTCTCCGCGTTACAACACGAGCGCTCCAACCAATCTGCCACTCTGCAATGCATTCCTCTTCAAGAAATCCTGTCCTGATTCTTAGGTATATGTGTGTTTTTTGGGGTGCTAATGATACTTAATTTACCGCCCACTTTTTTTGGCTTGACGGTACCGTACCTCCACATTTAGTACCGAGAAGAAACAATGCCCATCATTGTTTTCTCAGAGGAAGGCCTTTATTTGAGTCCTCAAGACACGAAACAATCAACAATCACTGAGCTTCGTCATCATCGCGGTCATCATCACCACCTTCATTGTTACAATTATTATTAGTAGTAGCATTAATACTATTATCGCTGTCATCATTATCGTGATCACTGACATCGGCGTTATACAAACAAGGCTGTAATGGTAAAATTAAAGGTGAGTAAACGCTACCGGTTAGATTTCCGACACAAATAAGAGATGAGTACATCCTACCGATTAGTTTTCCGAAACAAATTAGAGGTGAGTACAAATATTTTGTAAGGTGAGTATACGGTCTCTAGAGGTGAGTACGCGCTGCATAACCGCGCATACCCTCAACTACAACTATTAGAAGGACGAAGCACATAGGATCTCTTGATCGAGAATCGCCAACGATGACTACACTTGTAAGACAGAGGAAGGCCTTCAAAGAATCGATGAATTCTTTGAATCGCACTAGAAGTTCAGACATGCAAGAAGTCCCCAGCAAATGCCGTCTGAGATCGTGGGCTCCGCGAAAGAGGCTATTTTGGGCTCCGCGAAAGAGGCTATTTTCACGCGATGAAACAGAACCCATTTCATGTGCTGTGTTCCCTATTTCCTCCAACTACTGACCAACCATGTAATCTGCGAGAAAGACCACATAACTTTAAACTCCCGATTAAAGACAATAGAATTTTATTTCCCGCATTCTGTTCTACCGACGAATGCCTAACTCATTCAACATTCATAACTATTGTATTTTACTGGACATTATTCTGTGCCATAATACGGTCTGTCATTTAGGATTTCAATAAACAGACAAGTTTTTAATGCTCTAAGTTGCTATCTTTAGGTTTCATTGCTTTATTTGGTATAACAGACAGATTCTCTTTGTTTTATGTCTTTCCAAATTGATCTCTTCCACGCCATTGGTCAGCTTAAAACGGTTCACCACAGTCTGTTTTACGTCAACAAAAAATTTACGTCGCACGCTATTGTTAAAATTATGATAATCAGGAATTTATTAAGCGTCAATATCTAATGCATGAGCATCAGTCGATGGCGCTGAGCATCGTGAGTGAAGGACTTGTTTGGGATCCATGCACAGTAAACGTCTAAGGGAAGGAAGTTCGAACCCGTACTCTCCGCGTTACAAGACGAGCGCTCCAACCAATCGGCCACTCTGCTATACATTCCTCTTCAAGAAATCCTGTCCTGATTCTTAGGTATATTTGTGTTTTTTGGTGCTAATGATACTTAATTTACCGCCCACTTTTTTGGCTTGACGGCACCGTACCTCCACATTTAGTACCGAGTAGAAACAATGCCCATTATTGTTTTCTCAGAGGAAGGCCTTTATTCGAATCCTCAAGGCTTGAAACAATCACCGAGCTTCGTCATAATCTTGGACATTATCACCACCTTCATTGTTACAATTATTAGTAGTAGTAGCATTAATACTATTATCAATATCATCGTAATCATAATTGTCGTAATCATTAACATCGGCGTTATATAAACAATTGGGCTGTAGTGGTAAAATTAGAGGTGAGTAAACGCTACCGGTTAGATTTCCGACACAAATAAGAGGCGAGTACAAATATTTTGTAAGGTGAGTATACGGTCTCTGGAGGTGAGTACACGCTGTATACCAGCGCATACCCTCAACTACAGCCCTGTATATAAATCGTGTTTTCATTGCCAATTTCCTAAAACCTACATGTCATTTTGATGATCAATTGTTAAGACATGCTCTGGCTCTTTACAGGCACTCAAAAGTCTTAGACAGTATGGTTTTACCTAATGACTCATTAAATGAAGCTGCGAGGGCCACAACAGTCGCCAGGCTGTTGTATACTTCCCCAGCCTGGTGGGGGATTTGCTGCGTCTGGCGATCGTGCCAAAATTGACCGCATTATAAGAAGGATGAAGCGCTTAGGATTTCTTGATCGTGAATCGCCACTGATGACCACACTTGTAAAGAAGGAGGGGAAGCGGCTTTCTGACGCTGTGAAACAGAACCCATTCCATGTGCTGTGTTCCCTATTTGCTCCAACTAATGAGCAACCATATAATCTGCGACCAAGACCACATAACTTTAAACTCCCGATTAAAGACGATAGAAATTTTAGGTTTGCGGACATAATCCCCCCGTACATAACCCCCCCAGGCTAGGATATAATCATCTCAACCTCAGCCAGTTGAGTTTGATAAAATTATACATGATATCCAATAACCTGTGACAAAAGGCCTACTTGATTAATAAGAATATATTTTCAATTTGTTTAATAAGAAGAATATATTTACAATTTTTTAATTCTAACAATTAGGCTTATAGTTCAAACCAATGGAAGCGTTTATTATACTACAGTCGTTCCAAGTATTTGTCTCAAAGCTGTAAAAGATATCTAAAACCGAATGTTGCGTCCAAGTCCGTGTAGCGTTTCTTCGATATAGGTCATAATTATGTCCTTCCATGTCGCCGATCTTGGCACAGCTGCAGCAAATGGGCCTGTAGCTGCTTGGCGCTGCGCCCGACCTGCTTTTTGGGCAGCTGATCTCGTGATTCCTGCAATATTGCCGTGTGGACCATGCCTTCATCCTGCTGTAGCGATCCTATGACTATGAGCACTCACAGCGAAGGGTGACTTTAGAACTGAATAACACTAACAAGTCTTAAGTTTACACTTGAATGATATTCACAAGTCTTTAGCCTATACATTTACGACATAAATATCCTGACATTACGAACAAAAACAGGGCAATTAAGGTTTATCAATAAAGCGTAGAAATAGACTAATTGCACAGTGGAGGGATATTGTCCGGGAGGGGATTATGTCCCACCCAAAATCGGACGCATTTGTCCCTGGGATTATGCACGGATGATCATGTCCAGGGGGATTATGTCCTACAATTAAATTTTATTTCCCGTATTCTGTTCGACCGATAGGCCTAAATAACTAACTCATTGAACATTCATAATTTTTTTAACTAGACATTATTCTGCACCCTAATGCGCTCTGTCATTTGGGGTTTCAATAAACGAATATATATATATATATATATATATATATATTCCGTGAAATTCAAATGTTGTAATGCAGTTTTAATATAATATGAAATCAAGTAGGCCTAACGTCGGATAAGGTAAGATCAACGGTTCTACCAGCCACTGACCAGTGAACCATATCAGTGATCTCTTGATAATCATTAGTTGGAAACGGCCAATGAGAGGAGCGTTACATGCAAATATGGACTTCGCATCATTTCTATTCGTTTATATTATTAATTATGCTTTAAGGTGCGTATGAATCCTCGGGGACTTAAATATTACTTAACATAGAGAGAAACATCTGAAACGGCCACTGTTACTTAGAAGTTACTAATTAATAGTAATAATAGCAATAATAGCGCATAAAGTTTGTTTTATTATTTGACAGTTTGTAGAAATTATTATTATTATTATTTATTGCTATTGTAATTATGATCATTTAGGCTTGAATGGTGGGGTTAAAATCAATGCCTGATCATATGACGAACGTACTCTTAAAAGTACCATTTGATGAGAGCTAAGGTATGAGAGTTAATTCCCAGAATAGCAACGGTTCTTTCCTCTTTTCAGAGACGCCGAAATTCTCTGAAAAGATAACATTTCTCTAATGGGTCATTCATTGTGTTCGTTATTCTACTTCTCAAACATGTGACAGATTCCAACTCTTCCCTGATCCATGTGCCGAGTTTCACAAATGCGACATCGCAAAGACGTGGAAACCCACCCTTTTCCCCATACAGTGGCGCATTCGACCACTTCACCTGCCGTGGTCGATGCATAAGCTAGGTGAGACGTTTTAATATCCCTGAAATTAACAATTCTGGTGGATCCGAGGGTTGTCCCGTTACTGCTTAGTAGGCAGTAAAAACCGTGTGATAGGCACAATGAAAACCCGTTATGAACGAATTGAGAGCACAGGCAGTCAGGCAAGCAGACTTTAATCCACACAAATAGGCTTAGACTCTGGGAGGGCAGCCGGGGAACGTGCCCCCAATAATTGAGGAGGGGCAATGCCCCCCAAAAATGGAGAGGAGAATTTCTTCAAATATTAAAATATTATGTTTCAATATAGACAACTTTTTTCAGAAACAGAAAAACAGAGACACAAAAGTGAAATACTTTCAGAAATTCATAATGAAAACAAAGATTTAGTTTTATTTTCAATATCTTCATTATGAAAAAATTTACATGTAAACAAAACGCACCCATTTTATACGCATTACGTAACACCGGAAGCCTCTGAGGCTCGCTGATTGTCCAGACCAGAGGTGAAAAGTTTTTTTCCGGTTTTTGGTTTTAACAAGCACAAGGGCAAAAAGGTAACCACAAAATTTGGTTTTTTGTAAAAAAATTATTTGTTATTCTTGTAGAAGTTATTTTAATAACATCGATTTAATGATTTTTTATTTTCGAAAATCACGACTGAATTAAACTGAGTTGGAGCTCTTGTTCATGCGATTTTTCATGATTTTTATGATCTGAAATCCGAAAATCTTAAAAACAAATAACCAAAACAACAGAAACTATAGAAGAAAAAAAAAACATTTCATCTTGAAAAATTTGGGTTTTTGCACCTCTAGTCCAGACCCCATGCCCCCAATATTTTGGACAAGTTTACGCCAGTGTCCACACAGGTTACCCGACAGACCGACCGCCGTGACCGATTGTCGGCCTTGATCTGACTCCTCACCCGTGAGTCGCCTCACAATCTCAGAATCAACAGCTGTCCATTGTTGAACATTTCCGAGTCGGCTAGATGAAGAAAGCTCCCTCCGATGCATAACATGAGCAATTTAGACGTCGTTGATTTTGACCTATACACGTCGTGTTCCGATTTTGCTGATTAGGAAAATGGATAAATTTGTTCTAAAACGAAACGAGTAGATGATATAATAGACGATAAAATTGCCATTATGGAGGGCTCATCCGCATTTCATAATCTTGCAGTTCAAGTGCAACGAGCTGAGATTGAAAGCCACTTAGTTGTTCCATGGTCAACTCCGAAGAATGAAGTTTCGTTAAGTTGACTCAAGTTCCATTCCATCTGCAGAGTTAAAAGAAAAAGCATAAGTATTTGGAGTTAAATATGACTTGAAATGTCTGCCTCGATGGCTGCTGCATTGTCATGACAACTGGATATAAATGAGTAATTGTTAAATTTAGATCGTTTCTGAGTAATTAAGAAGCGCGACAAAATGATAAAATGATGTAAGCCCACCTTCAACTTATACTGCAATTAAAAAGATGGCTTATTTTATTGACACAAAAATTAATGAGAATACAGAGTATACCCTGTCTGTCCAAAATGGTTGGTCTCTATGCGAGAAGCGAAAGTGAAGAAATTGGTACCCCAATTTTTACACAAAAGTTACGCTCGGTGCCCGAGTATTAGGGCACATTTGGGAACAGTTACAGAGAGAGAGAGAGACAGACAGACAGACAGAGACAGAGAGAGAGAGACAGGGAGAAGGAGAGAGAGAATTAAATTGGTCTGAGTGATCGGGGCGCTCTCGGAAAATGTATTGAAAGTTCGAGTTAAATTGGTCAGAGTATTAGAGTTAAGGCGCCGTAGTTAGAACAGTCTTCTACAACTATTACCTTAAACTTTCCATCAATCTCTCACCCAGGCCGGGGAGATCGAAATTATGACGAAATATATAGACCATGGAGAATCAGTCCACGGGACGTCGCCAATCGAACAGACACCGACGCCTACATGTCGCTCTGATGTTCGTCTCTCTGTCCTCGTCGGACGCCTTGCCTGTACCTCTAAACATGTCGCTGCCTACCATCTTCCCCTCTCGTTTTTAGTCATCACCAGACTCATTGAAACGTGGGATTAGTCGCATTCGGCGCCTCTAAGTCCCTTTCCTATTTCAATTTCTGGGAAAAGTTTAGCGTCGTCCCCGACAAAGACGAACATAATTATAGCCCCCGCCTTATTTCTCAACAGCAACCACAGTCACGCGTCACGGTCACTCAATTGGTCGTTAAGCTACCACCAGGCGTCGCTCTACTATTACTATTCATAACACTGAAGAAATGATTTAAATGGGTGAATGAACGAATGATGGGATGCCAGCATGCACATAGACCTATGCACGAATGAATGAATGAATAGTACGTGGTAGAGTAATACAATAAGTCACTTAGGTCTATAAAAGGGAGCTTGATGAAAGCTCATGCTCAATTGCCTATGCTCGACCCAGACCCTATTTCTAGTTTAGCAACAGAAGTCTATTATCGTGCGTGACGAACAGCTGTCAGAAGTGAACAGAAAATGTCGCAGCTCGCAACTGCACAATATAGGTTACAGCAAAAAGCTATAAATTGACCGACTGACAGAATGATTTATCGACTGACTGACTTATTGACTGACTGAATGAATGAACAAGTTAATCAAAAAATGAACCAACGAAAGAACAATGAACAGAACGAACGAATGATTGAGTAGGAACGGTGCACCCCATTATTCACATACTCACCTGGGGTAAAAACCAGCGCAAAAGACGGAAACAAAACACATCGAACTCTCTCAGGACTTATTTAATTTCGTCATCAAAAGCTTCGCGATCCAAACAATAATGTAATGCCACGAAATTCATAAACTAAACAAGAGGAAAATATAACATCATATTTTTGGCACTGAGCTGGCAATGCACCGGTTTGAGTCGGACGCATGAAGCGTTAGCCGAACAAAACTCATTGCCTGAATTGTACGAGTCTTTTTACACAATAAAAAGTTGCTTGTCGAGCGCAGGACACAGCGATGAAAGTTGCTTATAAATAGCCTACGAAAAACTAGTGTGGAATCAGATGCTGTCTAAGGCGCAGTCAAGTCTGTGCTTCGGTCAGAATGTTCTCGTCCGCTGTTGTCTTTGCTCTCGTCTTGGCGCTGGGGGAAGTGACTGGCAATGTGTCGAAGAGCAAGAAAAGTGATGACAATACTGTGCTGGCTTCCTCCCCTCCGTCGATGGACTCCGGCAGCATTACGAAGTCGGACGAGAACAAATGCAACACCGTGGTGACCGCTGTGCTACAACATGCAAGATGGTTGTTCAATCCTGATGGGAACACTCTGCAGCTGATCGAGGGAACGAACGCAGCAGGCCCAGTCCTAACTTGCCAAGTGAGTGAAACGCAAGTTGTAGGCTTAGCCTGCCAGAATACCCATGAACCGATTCATTTGTTTTGTTCAGGTATACCTCTTATGTATTCATTCCAATATGAGGATATAGATCCTGTGCATCATATGCTGCATGGTAGAAAGATTTTTTGACATAACATTAACCCTGCAGCGAGACTATAGCGGATTGCAGCCTGCACGCTCGAGTCGTTAATAAGTCTCTGACTGCAATGCTCATCGACTATTTAAGCATTTTTATCGTGAACTTGAAAATGTCTAATGCTAAGCGCACGACACCATGCAACATATTCACGAGCGCCGCTTGAAAAGTGAAGAGGTTAAAAACACTACTACTACTACTGCTGCTGCTGCTGCTGCTGCTGCTGCTGCTGTTAAAACACTACTACTACTACTACTACTACTACTACTACTACTACTACTACTACTACTACTACTACTACTACTACTACTACTACTACTACTACTACTACTACTACTACTACTACTACTACTACTACTACTACTACTACTACTACTACTACTACTACTACTACTACTACTACTACTACTACTACTACTACTACAAATACGACTACTTCTGCTGCTGCTGCTTCTGCTTCTACTACTGCTACTGCTAATCAGTGTCCGATATGCTGGGGGGTCAGAGGGATTGGACCCCAGCTTTTTTACCCTATGGCTTCTAGCCTTTCTAGTCTTTTATGTCTTAATATGAACCCCTCATATTCATTACCCACAGTCCTACACCAAACGACTCCAATATGACCAATCGCATACAATACTGCCTTGTCACATTTGGGTAGTTATTTATTATCCAGTCTGTAACCTGATATACATTGATATTGTGATAAAGCCTACTTTTCAAGGAAAAGGGTTATCCTTTGAGACAATACAACTTTTGTTTCATCTTTCAGTGCAATTTAGTCTGGTCTGAAGCTTATGTGTACAATTTTTGTTCCTATTAGTACTTCAGCTAAAACTTGTCCAAAACATTGGGGGTGGACATTTGGTTACTCATCATGCACTTATTGCATTGGTTGTACAGTCCATCTCAATTATTGGGGGGAGGTGCCCCGGCTGCCCCCCCCCCAGAGTCTACGCCTATGGAAGTCACTATAGTCACAGCTCACATTAACACTTTATTTTTCCTTTTTGTTGATATGATTATACACATTCTTAAAATTATATATTAATTTTTAAATTTGTCTACCTATGGTCCTACGCTAACTGCATGGGATTCAAGTGCTCGCCTGTTAGTTTTGATCTGACCTTTGCTGATGGTACGTCAACATTCGATTTTTTAATCTTATGGTACAATAAAAATAAAGTTTGAAAACCGCTGCTACAGTATATTATTTTGTAATATGACTATTTTATATCTTTAAACATAGTGTCCAGAGACCGGCGGACTCGGTGACGTCAGCAAGATTGTAGCTGTCGATTCGGGCGACATCGTAACCGACGTCATTTGTACCGGTTGCCCTGGTAACGAAACCATAGTGAATGACATCAAATTCTGCACAAATCCCTTACAGACAATTCCATTTGGTCCTTGCAGCGGAATTACTGTGTTCAGGTATATTTCTATTAAGTAATGCATACATTATACATAAATACATACACACACAGATATATAACCATACACATACATACTTAATGCATATATGCACACATAAGAAACTACATGTACAATGTACATGTAGGCCTATGTAATGTATGAATGTAGGCCTACATAAAGAACATCAAACGATATAAAAATGATAAAGGGAAAAGAAACAGATGATGCATGCCTACACGTAGGCTTATATGCATACATTTAAAGAGGCAATAAAATTTATGGTTAGGGTTATGGTTGTACATACACAGGCGTAACTTGTGGTCTAGATAGTGTGGGGTACCAAATTTCGCATCGTTTCCTTTTAAAGACTGTTATATAATACCAATGGCGCCCAATGAATCTACATATGGCACCATTTAATGCCG
Source organism: Allolobophora icterica (assembly GCA_963556255.1). NCBI lineage: Eukaryota > Metazoa > Annelida > Clitellata > Crassiclitellata > Lumbricidae > Allolobophora > Allolobophora icterica. Next base: position 19,679,060 of record OY744612.1, on the reverse strand, counting down.
AATAATAATGATAATGAAGATGATGCCGATAATAATAATAAAAAAAGTAATAATGATAATAAGCGTAATAATAAATATAATAACAATAACTGTAATAATTATAAAATAATAATGATAATGAAAATAATAATAATAATAATAATAATAATAATAATAATTTAAAATTACTAGCAATAGACGTGCTTCATTATTGAAGACGTGACACTGTGTCGATCATAATTGAAGTGACGTAACATTAATAGACTTTTTCATTATTGAAGTGACGTAACGGAGGCCTTTATTCTTTAAATGTAAACTTATAATGACAATACACTTTTCGATAATTGAAGTGACGTAACAAAGGCCTTTACTGTATAAATCTAAAAATTACTAAAATTAATTATGTGTTTCATAATTGAAGTGACGTAACAATAGGCCTGTAGTTTTAAAGTTAAAACTTACACTATCAACGTGTTTCATAATTAAAGTGACGTAAAAACGGCCTTTACTCTTAAATTTTAAATTTACTAGCAAAGACGTGTCCCATAATTGAAATTACGTATCAACAGGCCTATATTCCAGGGCTCAACATTGGTCTGGAAAGTGGGGTACCAAATTTCGCATTGTTTTAGATTCGTGACTGTTAAATAATTATAACGGCATCTTTTGTATTACAAGCACAATGATAATTATAGGCTTAATGATGATGATGATGATGATGACGACGACGACGACGATGATGTTGATGATGATAATAATAATAATAACAGCAATAAAAATACTAAGATTGAGAGTGATGATGATAATCATCATCACACTGATGATAATGCTCGGTAATTGCTTTGAGTCTTGAGGGCTTCCTCGGATAAAATAATAATGGACAAAAACAGTGGGTATGCAAAGTGGGGGTACGGTACCGTCCAACCCAAAAGTGGGGTACCCTCGTACCCCGTAAATTATACATATGTACATACATTATTGTGGGGCGTGGTGGCTCAGTGGTAAGTTCGGCGCCTTGTGACCCGAGGGTTGCAGGTTTGAATCCCACTCTAACCGCTGCGTACGGACCTTGGGCAAGTCCTTCACTCGCAATTGCTCGTGGCGCTTCGGCGTGAAAACTCCGACACAGTATACCAATGCTGTAGTCGGGAGCGCCTCTAAGTTCTAGTAGACTTGAGGAGGCGCCATAGAAATATCCGAAATAAATAAATAAAATAAATATACATTCAATTGCATATACATGTAGTCATTGTAGTGGCAAGGATGACGTACGCTGCGTCCTCTTGTTGGGGCTGAGTGGGTCAAGGGGGACGTCAGAGACTGCAGGCAATATTTATGAGACTGATTAGAGCTGGTTATCTTCCTGCGGCCTACCCCAGTTTCGAACAACTGGTGCGTACTGCTGATTCTAAAGTTTTCACAGCCGACCTTACGTGTCCTACACATGTGCTCCATGCGCTATTACCCCCTCTTAAGCACACCGACTATGCTTTGCGACCTCTCGTTCATAATCGGGTTCTCCCGACTGTCTCCGGCTGCTGGAAGGTCAGCCCTTTCATTATTAGGATGATTTTCACTGGAATTATTTTTTTAAATGAGCTTTTATATGGCGCCCCTTCAATATGATCTACTCAGGAGCGCTCCCAGTCCAAACACGGCTAAACAGCGTAGTCTTGAAGTTTGCAAGGAACAAGGTAGAGTGAGTCATAGGGACCAGGCGGAGTGCAACAGGGAGGCCATTTCAGGCTGCGAGGTCAGCGACCGAAAAAGAACGGCGCTACATAACGGCTGTCCGCCTGGTCAGCCAAGCGAAAAGCAGATCGCAGCAAGACTCCCGAGGTAGGGCGACAAAGCTCCCGCAGATATGGGGTAGTGCAAATCCCCCCTCAGACAACGCTTGACCGGTGCAGATACCTGTACATGATTCGCAGCTGGAAAGGGAGCCAGTGCAGAACATCCAGCATATAGACAGAAACCTGCACGCAAAACCCGGTCCAAGCACCCAAGGCGGGCAGCTGGAAGGTCAGCACGAAGGGCGCGACAATAATCCAGACGGGAAACCACAAAGGCACGGACAAGGGTGGAAGCAGCCGCCTGCGTTATAGAGTGCGAGAGACCAACCTTAACTGACGAAGTTGATAATAACAGTCGCGCAGATTGATATGTCGCGTGAATGAGAGCTCTTGGTCTAAAATGACACCAAGATTCCGTACTGATGAGGCAAAGGAAGCTAAGGGGGATTCAAGTGCCAGAGCCTCCAGGATAATTTTGCAAGCTGTTGGCGCGTACCAAACCAGGTGTACTGAGAATATAGGCTATAGCACATTAACCTTGACGTGATTTACATTTGTAAGTCAAAGTGCGGTTAGCAGTTGGATAATTAAAGATATACTTACTTACTTACTTACTAGTGGTGCTAAAGAAGTTCTTAGATCAGATTAGATTAGATTAGATTAGATTAGATTAGATTAGATTGTATATACGGCCAATGGTAGCACCGTAGCCTATATAATTCCCGGCAGGTAGAGTCACTGCTCTGGTGGATGCCGCTTACATTCCTTAGCGTCCGAAGAAGTAGGCTATAGTAGCTTCGGTTGGGAGACATCTCCGGCAAAGACTAAAAATAAGTGATTCTTCAACAACAGCCCTCTGTCGCCCTCCCTCCTCTCCCGCCTTCCCTCCCCTCTCTCCTTCTCTCCCCATTGCTCGTTAGCATAATACACAATGCTTCAGTAGGGGTCTATATTGCAATTAAATAAACTAATTGCAAATCTGTTTTAGATGTGACTGTGCCGCTTTTACTATTACTGTGCCGCTCTTAGAAACAACGACAAAAACCTACGAGTCAATAGCTACCGGCGCCAACCGAATGAAGAAAATGGCTCCAGTGAATGCTACATTCATTCGATAACGACCACAGCTTATCAGATGACACTTTTACTTTCGTAGATTCAACAGATCAGGACTAAAGTCTTACAGTGTTGCTGCAAAGTGCAAACAGCAGTTAGCTTTAAGCCTTTCTTTTTGAGGCGAAATGTTTGCCAGTACAATTAAATAAATTATTTGAAACTGTGCGTTTAAAATTTCTTGTGGCAGAACAGGCTAATTGTGTGTCCTATGACTGTGTTCTGTCTTTGGAGAACACTTATGTCTGGTGAATGTTTTTCTGTCTCTAGAGAATGTGCTTCTGTCTCAGGATAATGTTTTTCTATCTCTCCAATGTGCTTCTGTCTCTGGATAATTTTTTTCTGACCATTTATCTAAAGAGTCACGGAATCAACAACAAAGGGAAGACGTCAAAGACCTATGCTGTCACAAGACGTCCCTAAACTCACCCATTGCCCATCTTAAGAGTTCACATGCACGAATAGTCCTGAAGATCTGCAATCATTGTCCCACCATCAACCACCTGTTAATTAAATTCATCTGAATGGACAAACTGTTTTCTCTGCCACACGAATGAAATCCATGTCATTCGCATATGTACATGTATACTCCGAACTTAACCTGTTGCCCCTCCAGTTTCTCCTTTGTAGCCTGGCACCGACAGAACACAACCGGTGGCCTCATCACTTAAGCGATGAGATGCATACACGACTGCACATGAATACCGTTTCCCTGTATCGTTCGATTGTACTTTTAAACTTCCGGTTGCCACAAGAACGACAGCTGGCACAGCTTTTCATTGCTAAGCCTGTGGTCATTTTCAGTTTGGTCTCTAAAACCAGGGGCGTTTTTACTTTGGTCTAAAAACTGGGGGGTACCAACTTCTTACATAAACGAAGCAAGGCGCAGACTGCTATCTCGGGCAAGGCACAATAATAAAATATTGATTGGCATTGTTCAAAAAGTGAGGGGTACGGTACCCCCAGTCCAAAAAGTGGGGGGTACGGGTACCCCTCGTACCCCCCACAAATTACGCCTATGTCCAAAGCCATTTCAGTGATCAATCTACCATCGGTTAAAAGCCGCCGCGCTGTCGTCTGTCGCGTTGCGGATGACTAGTCAACCGTGAATAAAGACCAAAAGTATGTAATGTTATGTACGATGAGAGTGGCATTCACGTACATGGGTTCAAAATATAAATATGCACTTGTTGGCGACAGTCATAAGGAAGCTTACATAAATAACACCAGCAGCGTTACTCAAAACTTTATAGACGTCAAACAAATCAATCACTAGAGAATCTTAATTCTCCAATATCGTAAATTGCAATTGCTTCACCTTTAAGCATGAAATAAAATTTGAAATTCAAATACGCAGTATATAAGCCTTATTTCTTACAAATTGTTATAGGGCCTACTGCCACTTTAGGTCATCGGCCGCGCCGGCAGTTTTGGAGGTATCCGCAAATAGGAAGCGGCCAGAGTGTCTGTCACGGTGGCATCCCAGACAAGGCATCGCCCGACGCGCCAAGGGATGAGGGTGAGGCCATCTGGTCTCTTGCCGTCTGTTCTCACGAGGCCAACGGGCTCCTTTGTGGATGGTTAGCCGGCACGGACCAAGCTCCGAAAGACCAAATCGTTCAGAGCAGCATGCCAAGGCAAGCGACCCAGGTCCAGCGTGCATGAAAGCCCATGAAGGCCATCTGCCAAAACCGGGGCGCCGAAGAGGCATACATGTAGCTCGCAAAGCGGGACCTCCAGCCGCAATCCCGTCGCCACCCTGACCGACTCGTCATCTAGCCTGAACCCGCAGCATGGGCGCCCGCAGGATTTTTTGCAGAGGAGGTCAGTCACGGCCGGGAGCACTGGCGGCGACCTTGTTTGACCGGTGGGGGACACTTTTGAAATGATCTGGGAAAAAAGAGCTTTGAACTGACCTGCTCAAAAAGAGGTCAACAAATTTTTTTCACGCGGGAAAAACTGGATCACTTTTTCCGTGTTTCTTCTAATTTTGGGGGGTCCGGATGTATGGTGTGTCCCCCACTGTTAAAGATGGGGGTCTTGTCCCCTTAACCCCTCGGTATCGCCGCCCATGGCCGGGAGAGTTATATATAAAAATGTAATATATA
>OY744612.1:19624067-19669067 GCA_963556255.1 Allolobophora icterica | reverse complement strand
GAACATCATCAGCGAAAAGGTGACCAGCCGCCCCGTGTTTAGAGAGTAGGGAAGGAATGTCAGCTGTATAGAGAATGAAGAGAAGCGGGCCAAGGACCGAACCCTGAGGAACACCAAGTTTTACCGAGACCCACCGAGTTCTAGAATCACCGGAGATGATCAGTTGAGAGCGTTCAGACAGGTAAGACCGAAACCAAAGGAGAGGAGTGCCCTTTAGACCAAAAGAAATCTCAAGGCGCTGGAGGAGGATTTCATGGTCGACCATGTCAAAGGCTGAAGAAACGTCATAAAGAGCCAGAAGAGTAAGTTGAGACTTATCAACAGCAGAATAGATCTCTGATAGCAGGGAGAGGAGGGCAGTTTCTGTAGAGTGATTAGCTCTAAAACCAGATTGGTAAGGTGGGAGAAGTCCAGATTGTTCCAAGTAGGGAAGAAGCTGCATAGAAACCAGCCGTTCAAGGGTTTTAGAAAGAAAAGAGAGGTTAGAAATAGGTCGATAGTTCTGACAGAGGTTAGTGTCAAGATTTGGCTTTTTAAGTGAGGGAAAGACGACAGCCCGTTTTTGTGAGGCCGGGATATAGCCCTCTGTCGCGGTCGACTCCTTCGATCGCAACGACGAACCAACGAAGGAACTATTAAAAGATCTTTATTTAAAAATAAAGTCGATTAAGTGTAGAGTAAGTCAACTCGTCTATCAAATATCACAATCGTAGACAGCACACAGGTTGGCTGGTCTCGATTGAACGTTATACGATCAATGTTTCAACGTTTACAAATCTTCGTCAAAAGGCCCTTAATGTACATCAGGTCTATCTTATATAGAGTTCTCCCGGATTCCAGAACGTTCTGTGACGTCACTGTACTTTTCCCTGGAAAGTCCTACTGAACACGTATATCCTTGTTGCATGCAACGAATTAATGTTGACAGCTTGCTGCAGAATTTTCCGTGCGTTGTAAACAAGCTTGTTGACGCGTCGGTTTTCTTCCCTTGATGCATGCACCCGCGTAGACCACGACATTCCCTCCGCCCTCAGATGATGACACGTCTTCAGCACCATCCCGAACGGGTCATCACGATCAAGCCGGGCCTCCAGACTCCATCTCGACACAGCATATACAAACAAAACAAAACACATCAGTTAGTCAATTTATCTATACAATTTGCTGGCTTGATCCTTGTGTGTCGGGCCATTTCCCCCCTTCACCATCCGAGTCACAACCGAGAGAGGAAATCAGCCACCGTGTTCTGACGTCCAGGACGATATCGAAAGTCCACGTTAAACTCTTGCAATGCTAACGCCCAACGAGTCAGTTTCGCACTCTTAGGACTTGCATCTGTGAGATAAGACAAAGGATTATGATCTGAATAAATGATTATCTTTGATAAGAATATCCATGACTTGAATCGTTTAAGTGCCCAAATTACTGCGAAAGCCTCTCTCTCAATTGTAGACCAATGCATCTGTGTATCTGTAAGTTTAAGGCTAGCAAAAGCAATTGGTTTTTCTTGACCTTCTTCGGTCCACTGAAACAAGCAACACCCGACCGCGGTGGCACTTGCGTCAACACTTAAACCAAATTCCTTAGTGAAATCAATGGTATGCAACTGTGTAGCTTTACTGAGATCATCCTTTAACTTATCTAGTGCTTCTTGATGCTTTTGCTCCCAAGGCACCTTCGTAGGTATGTTATCTCGTGTCAAATCAGTTATTACCCGTGCTTTTTCAGCTAAAGCAGGTATAAAATTTCGAAAGTAACTGAAAAAACCCATAACCTTTCTAACTTCTTTCTTTGTTGTTGGAGGATGGATATCATTGATCGTAGCGATCTTACCTGGATCAGGTTCAATACAACCTGACCCTACTATATGGCCAACAAACTTTATTTTGTTTTGTGCAAAATTACATTTTCTTAAATTCAAAGTGAGTCCTGCTTCCTCAATAGTTTGCAAGAATTTCTCTAGATGTTCTAAATGGTCATTCCAATTCATTGAAACCACTGCCATATCATCGACGAATGGTTCGGTAAAACTTCGCACTGGATGTAAAACTTGGGTCATAGCACGAATAAAGGTATTGCTAGCGGACTTGAGTCCAAACGGCATTCTTGTGAACTCAAAAAGTCCTGCATCACATACGAATGCCGTAAGCCATCGATGTTCTTTCCGAACTGGAATTTGCCAATACCCCGATTTCGCGTCGAAAACACTAATAAACTTTGCCCGTCCCACCTTTTGTAAGATGTCAGCAATGTCTGGGGTCGGGTAACAATCACCTAGAGAATATTTGTTAACATGGCGATAATCAATTGCCAATCGAACGCCATTTTGACCTTTGGGTCCCTTTAAAACGCAAACTACCGGACTGGCCATTTCACTTTTCGATGGTCGAATGATGTCTAATGCCAACATTTCTTCTATCTGGCGTTGTACTTCAGGTTTAAGTAGCTCAGGTACTTTATATGCCCTTAAACGCTTAGGAGTGAAATCATGAGTTATCTTAATTTCATGTTCTAATACTGGACAATACCCAGGTTTATCCACAAATACTGCCGTGTGCCGATCCAAAACTTCAAAAAGTTGCTTCTGTTCCTCTTGCGAAAGATGCGCTATAATCAGAGGATCAATTCGCTTACTCGGGCTTATTTGTTCACGTTCTTCCTGATCTACAACCTCTACTATACCAAATTCTTCATCTTGATCAACAATTACTGAACAGCTATTGATCATCGCTTGTTCGAGTCGTTCATGGTATCGCTTGATCTTATTTGCGTGTAAATGTCTTTGTTTTCCCTCTATTTCTACTATATAAGAATATGGGGATTTAACCTTGACTACGGTAGCAGGTCCTTGCCATCGACTATAAAATTTAGAACTACCAAAATCTGGTGCTAATACTGCTACTTTATCTCCAACTTCGTATTTTCTGTCAGTACTACGCAAGTTATAATAATCTGCATACCGCTTTGTTTCTATATCACTATAGTAATCTGCATAAACTTTCGCGAATTCGAGGTTTTCCTTCAGTGATTGGAGATACTCTTCGGGTGATTTACCTAAGTTAAGAGGTACTTTTCGTTCGCCAGCCCACGATTCCTTCAACACACTAAGTGGACCCCGAGGAAGAGTTCCATAAACCATAGTGAATGGCGAAATATGAGTCGTGCCTGAAGGTTTTTCTCTAAGGCTCCACAGAACAAACGGTAACAATTGGTGCCATCCACGAGGATCAGATTGAGCAAGCTTAAAGATCATGGTTTTCAAGCTTTGGTTGCATCTTTCAACCAATCCAGCTGCCTCAGGATGTCCAGGGGTATTAAATCTGGGACTACAACCCATTCGCCGCAAGAATTCTTTCGTCAAACGACTGGTAAAGTTGGTACCACAATCAGAACTGATGATCCTTGGAATAGAAAAAGTTGTAAAAACTTGCAACAGAGCTTCACAAACTCCCTTTGCATTCAGCGATCTAAGAGGATACGCCATGGGCCAACGAGAAAATTTGTCCACCAGAACCAGAGCATAATTGTACTGGGGTTTCGATTTGTTGGATTCTCCAGTCACTACCATAGGGCCAATACAATCCATATTTAGATGGTTAAAACAGAGTTCATCCGCCCTCGGAATAGGAGTGATCGGGACTCGATCTGCCACTTTAACTGGAGTTCTTAGTTGACAAATTTGACAAGACGCACAATATTCGCGAATCCTCTCATCCATTCTTGGAAACCAAAAGTTTAATTTGATCCTGGCTCTCGTTGCCTTAAAAGCCATGTGCCCAGCACATGGGGCATCGTGTGCTACTCGCAAGACAACCTCGATTCTATCTTCCGGTAAACATAATTGATTAACCTTATGTCCCATAATTTCCCCTTTGTGGTACAGGAAGTTATTATCTATAAAGAAATTATTTTTATTCTGTCTCGCTTGTTGCCAGCAAGATATAAGATTGTGACAATTCTGTTGCTCACGCAATAAAGTATCATTATTCGCTACTCCCTCATCAGACTTGAACTCTGTTGACTCAACATCAAGAAAATTATCTGAATCATCAACTAGTTGCTCCTGAGAATATTCATTCACTTCTGACGGCAAGGATTCGTTGCTGTTAACTTCTAAGTTATCTTCTTCTGCCCCTTTATTTATTTGTACACATCGATCTACGCCAGCTACCATCACTACATATTGCGAACTATCCCTTAATAGGTCCACAACATGGGGTGTCAGAATAACCCGTTCATTTAGTTCAGGGACTACAGCGAACATGACGCACAAAGATGGCGCAATGTTCGTCGTTCCTTCCATTGAATTAGCTAATTTCATGTGTAGGTATACTACATCTGCCTTACATCCTTCTCCCTGAAAACCAATTATATTAATCCGTTTAATCACGGGTAAGTTTAGTGACTCAATTAATTTCTTATCAATACAACAAATTTCTGCTCCTGAATCAGATAATGCTGGCTGAGAAGGGAGATCTTCAATCTGTACATTGATATACGACCTCTCTTGTAATCCATCAATACTATTCTCGTATACCCTTACAGCAGTTTCCAAGCCTATTGGTTTAGAATTATCCAATAAATTCCCTTGCTTTACCTGTTCAGGTATCTCATGCAACACGTTGACCTTCTCAACAAATGAGTCGATCACTTCTTCAGTTGGGTTCCCAAATATACAAGTACTCACCTTTTTAGAACTTGGTTTGGTCTGGCACTCCCTTGCCATATGACCCTTCTGATGACATAGGAAACAGAGACCCTTTACCATGGCCTCCTCCTGAGACACCCTCGCACCTATCTTGGCTTCACCCCTTATTTCCGGTTTGGGAGACTTGGGTTGAGCTGTCTGGTTATTGACTTGAACATGTGGTTGACCTCTCATCCAATTGTTATACTTCGGTGTCGGATGACTACGGCATACTAAGTCATTCCCACCATCATGCGACGCTACATAAATGTCAGCCGCATTAGCTATGTCTTCACAGCTCAACCACTCCTCTTTTTCTTGGGCCAAGATATAATCTAAACAAGCCTTCGACAAGGACTCCTTAAGCCGATCCGCAACCAATAAACTTACAAGTTTATCAAACTCATCAGTTATCTTTCTACTTTTCAAATAATACATAAGAGCCACACGCAATTTGGATGAATAGATCGTAAATGATTCGTCCGATGCTTTGTGCAACGACCAAAATCGGGCTCTAAGATTTGAAGGGCTTATCTTAAACTCCCTTAGCAAAAACTCCTTCAGGAATTTGTAGTCATGGAGCTGTGCCTCAGTAAGGCGCATGGTTAATGCCTTAGCTCTTTCACTTAAAATGGCTAGCAATAATTTTGCTCTAACATCTTCATCCACCTCATACACATTAAACAAACCATCCAAGTGATCAAAGAAACCTGGAATTTCTATAGGGTCGGAAGGAAATTTTCAAAGAATATTCTTAAGAGCATCACTATAACGCTTAGTACGACTTGCTAAAGAATCTCTAACATTTCGTTCTTCCTGCTTTTCCTTCCTCTCCCTTTCTTCTTTCTCTTTCCGTTCCTTCTTTTCTCTTTCTTCTTTCTCTTTCCGTTCCTTCTTTTCTTCCTCTCTCCTCTTTTCCTCCCTTTCTTCCTTCTCCTTCCGTTCCTCCCTTTCTCTTTCTTCCTTCTCCTTCCGTTCCTCCCTTTCTCTTTCTTCCTCCGCCGGCTCGCGTCTTCTTCACCGGATCCAACACCGATGATCCCACTTCTGACACCAATAATGTCGCGGTCGACTCCTTCGATCGCAACGACGAACCAACGAAGGAACTATTAAAAGATCTTTATTTAAAAATAAAGTCGATTAAGTGTAGAGTAAGTCAACTCGTCTATCAAATATCACAATCGTAGACAGCACACAGGTTGGCTGGTCTCGATTGAACGTTATACGATCAATGTTTCAACGTTTACAAATCTTCGTCAAAAGGCCCTTAATGTACATCAGGTCTATCTTATATAGAGTTCTCCCGGATTCCAGAACGTTCTGTGACGTCACTGTACTTTTCCCTGGAAAGTCCTACTGAACACGTATATCCTTGTTGCATGCAACGAATTAATGTTGACAGCTTGCTGCAGAATTTTCCGTGCGTTGTAAACAAGCTTGTTGACGCGTCGGTTTTCTTCCCTTGATGCATGCACCCGCGTAGACCACGACACCCTCAGAGAGAGACCTATTGAAGAGGTACAGAAAGAACGGAGCAAGGTCATCCAGAATATCGGTAACAATGAAAGGGGGAAGTGGGTCTAGTTCACATGATTTTAAATTCACAGATGAAAAAACTGAACAAAGAACAGAGTCAGTAACAGGTCGAAATCTATCGAAGACAGCTGTCGTCGAGGTGAACGTCGGAGGAGGAGCATCGGCGGTGGTAGCACGAAGACGGTCGGTCCTGGCAGTAAGCATGTCGAGAAAGTCGTTGGCGGAGAAGGCAGGAGTCTCGGAGGAGCGAGATGATCGGCCAAGGAGACCAGAGATGAAGGACCAGAGACGCTTCGGATTCTTGGCATTCCGAGAGACTAGATTTTCCCAGTAGGCAGCCTCCTTATGGTGGAAAAGGCGATGGAGGGTACGTTGTTGAGAGACCCAGGCCAACCGGTCGCAGGGATCTTTGGATCGACGAAAACGTCTCTCGAAACAGCGGGCACGGCGTCGCATCTGATGGCATTCGGCGTCAAACCAGGAAGCCAGAGGACGAATGCGGCTCTTGACGCTACGACGCGGAAGTACCTCATCTAGGAGCGACGTCGTGGTTGAAGTGTAGAGATCAAACAGTTGGGTAACTGTAAGACCGTCGAGAGAGGCAGATGTCGCGGAGAGTTGTGAGTTGCGGATGGCGACGCTGAAGGCCAGAGAGTCGAAGGATTTCCAACCTCGCAGCATTCGAATGGAGTAGACTGGTTGCAGATGAACGGAAGGAAGGGTGAAGTGGATGAATGAGTGGTCGGAGAGCGTCGGTGGGAGGATCCGGAGATCCTCAACCTGATCATCGTCAGAGGTGATGATGAGATCAAGCCAGCCGCCCAAGATATGTGTGGGCTCACTCACATGCTGACGGAGGGCAAACTGAGAAAGCAGTTCGAGGAATCGGGAGGAGGTGGAAAGGGAAGGATCTTCCAGGTGTAGATTGAAGTCGCCAAGAATGACGAGTTGGCTATTGCGGGTGATGAGATTCTCGAGAACGGAGGAGAATTCTTCAAAAAACTGACCAGTAGCAGGAGCAGAACCAGGTCTGTATACGGTGAGGACGGTCACTGGGCCGCGAGGAGTGGCGATGCTGAGACAGAGAGCTTCGAACGTAGATGTCGAAGGATCGAGAGGAACCTGTGTGACCCGAAGAGCGGATCGGAAAAAGACGACGATACCGCCGCCGCGAGCCGGACGACCATCAGGATGAGGCGGTCGAGGGCGATCACGGGAAGAGTAGCCTGCAGGAGTCGCTCTCAGGATCGGTATGTCGTCTGAACTCTGGTGCCAACTTTCAGTGACCGCGAGGACATCAAGTTGGTCCTGGAGGAGGGATTGAGAAGCAAAAGCAAACTTGTCGGACAAGGATTGAGCGTTCCAGGAGGCGATTCGTAGGCCTGTCGAATGACTGAGCGGAGGATGAGAGGAGTCGGCAGGGTTTGGAGAAGACTCGTGAGAGACCGACGATGAGGAGGAGGACGAAGACGATGACGGCGAAGAAGTCGAGCCAGGCGTAGGCGAAGCCGTCACTGACTCGATCGCATGGCTGACGGGAGGAAGGCGATCTTGACGGCAGCAGGCGGGGCACCATACCTGAGCCCCGAACAGAATCTTGCGCAGAGATCGTGAGGGTCGAAAACAGTTCGACCAGATTGAACATAGTTGTTGAGATGAATAGGTAGTCCGAGCAATCAAAGTCGATAGGCCTAGAAGTAGGCACGAGGCATACACAGGCGTAGAAACGGTCTCAAATGTACAGAACTTGCTTAAATTGACAGAAGCAAATCATGTAACAATTTCCTAACAGGTGCTTCTAGACAAATTTGACCATGCTGAAAACGAAAATCGCGGTTTGCAAGCTGGATTTTTAGCGGTTGCATGGAAAAACAAGATGGCGGACAAAATGGTGGCCAAATATCTTCGAATGGCTGTTAGTAAGGTCTTGTATGTGATGGAAACATGATTTTAGAGTCTAAATTAACATTTTCTGGGTCAAGGAATGCGATGGAACTAAAGACACGTCTGTAGCGCTGCCAAAAAACAAACGGCGGACAAAATGGAGGCCCAAAATGGCTATACGTAAATCATGTATATAAAGTCGTGTATATGACGGAAACATGATTTTAGAGTCTAAATAAACATAAATAAACATTTTCGGGTCAAGGAATGCAATGAAACTAAAGACACATATGTAGCACTGCAGAAAAAAAACGACAGACAAAATGGCGGACAAAATCTTCGAATGGCTTTAAGTAAAGTGGTGTATAGGATGGCAACATTTAAAAGTGTGCTCATTATTTAAAAATTACATGGTCAATTGTAATTGTAATTGTAATTGTAACCGAAAACTTATATAGCGCCACTCAAATCAGCGGCGCTTTCAACCCGAATCAATGCCGGCACCGGCAAAAAGATGGTCCTGTGCCAGGTGGCGACCACTCCTCTCCTGGCTGGGTAATGAAGCCGGTAGGCCAAGCAATAAGCCTCATTCGCCCTCAGGTGTCCTTTCAACACCTGCCTCCTGCGTTCCCCAGCTGCTTTCAGAGTTCCTGATGAGCCTGTTCACCTCGCGTGACGCCCTAGGTGGTTCTTCGGCCGAAGCCTTCACCACTGGGTATCCGGACATGGATAGATAGATGGATGGATGGATGGATGGATGGATGGATGGTTGGGATGGATGGATAGATAGCTAGCTAGCTACTTAGATGGATAGATAGATGGATGGATGGATGGATGGATGGATGGATAGATAGGTGGACAGACAGACAGATAGATGGATAGATAGATAGATAAGATAGATAGATAGATAGATAGATAGATAGATAGATAGATAGATAGATAGATAGATAGATAGATAGATAGATAGATAGATAGATAGATAGATAGATAGATAGATAGATAATGTCCAAGACCAACTACACTGTCTGAACGGAATTGTGCCACCCAACCGCTAGAAGTGGTGACTCCAATTCCAATGACTTTAATCGAATGCGGGGGTAATGGTAAAAGCACCATCCTCGCCCGTACCTGTGTCACCCAACCACTACAGGTGGGGAATGAAACTACGGGGGAATTGTCCGGGGGAAATACCGGGGGAATTGTCCGGGGCAACGTCCTAAATCCGTCACCCAACCACTACAGGTGGTAATTCCAATTCCGATCAATTCAATGGAATGCCGTGGTAATGGTATGAGCCCATACTCGCTCATACCTGTGTCACCCAACCACTACGTTTGGTGACTCCAATTCCAAGGACTTCAATGGCATGCCATGGTAATGGTAAGAGCCCCATCCTCGCTCATACCTGTGCCACCCAACCGCTAGAAGTGGTGACTCCAATTCCAATGACTCTAATCGAATGCGGTGGTAATGGTAAAAGCACCATCCTCGCCCGTACCTGTGTCACCCAGCCACTACAGGTGGTGACTCCAATTCCGATCAATTCAGTGGAATGCCGTGGTAATGGTAAGAGCCCCATACTCGCTCATACCTGTGTCACCCAACCACTACGTGTGGTGACTCCAATTCCAAGGACTTCAATGGAATGCCATGGTAATGGTAAGAGCCCCATCCTCGCTCATACCTGTGCCACCCAACCGCTAGAAGTGGTGACTCCAATTCCAATGACTGTAATCGAATGCGGTGGTAATGGTAAAAGCACCATCCTCGCCCGTACCTGTGTCACCCAACCACTACAGGTGGTGACTCCAATTCCGATCAATTCAATGGAATGCCGTGGTAATGGTATGAGCCCCATACTCGCTCATACCTGTGTCACCCAACCACTACGTTTGGTGACTCCAATTCCAAGGACTTTAATGGCATGCCATGGTAATGGTAAGAGCCCCATCCTCGCTCATACCTGTGTCACCCAGCCAAGTCAAGCGGTGACTCCAATTTCCAGATCATTTTAATTAGATATTTATATTGTGCAGACAAGAAAGAAAACCTACATAGAAAACAGTTATTTTTCTGCTCTAAGTTCTTATCTTTAAGTTATGTTGCGTTGTTTGGTCTATCAGACAGAATTCTGCTCGTTTTATGTCTTTCCAGATAGATCTCTTCCACGCCATTGGTCAGCTTGAAACGGTACGTCACAATCTGTTCTACATCATCAAAAAATTTGCGTCGGACGCTATTGCCAAAATAATTATAATTATATATTTATTAAGCGCCACTATCTAAATGAATATGGTGCAGACAAGAAAGAAACCTTACCTAGTAAGTAAGTAGGTAAGTAAGTAAGTTATTTTCTGCTCTAAGTTCTTATCTTTAAGTTATGTTGCGTTGTTTGGTCTATCAGACAGAATTTTGCTCGTTTTATGTCTTTCCAGATAGATCTCTTCCACGCCATTGGTCAGCTTGAAACGGTACGTCACAATCTGTTCTACGTCATCATAAAATTGGCGTCGGATGCTATCGTCAAAATAATTATTGTTACACATTTATTAAGCGCCACTATCTAATGAATATGGTGCAGACAAGAAAGAAAACCTACCTAGTAAGTAAGTAGGTAAGTAAGTAAGTTATTTTTCTGCTCTAAGTTCTTATCTTTAAGTTATGTTGCGTTGTTTGGTCTATCAGACAGAATTCTGCTCGTTTTATGTCTTTCCAGATAGATCTCTTCCACGCCATTGGTCAGCTTGAAACGGTACGTCACAATCTGTTCTACATCATCAAAAAATTTGCGTCGGACGCTATTGCCAAAATAATTATAATTATATATTTATTAAGCGCCACTATCTAAATGAATATGGTGCAGACAAGAAAGAAACCTTACCTAGTAAGGAAGTAGGTAAGTAAGTAAGTTATTTTCTGCTCTAAGTTCTTATCTTTAAGTTATGTTGCGTTGTTTGGTCTATCAGACAGAATTTTGCTCGTTTTATGTCTTTCCAGATAGATCTCTTCCACGCCATTGGTCAGCTTGAAACGGTACGTCACAATCTGTTCTACGTCATCATAAAATTTGCGTCGGATGCTATCGTCAAAATAATTATTGTTACACATTTATTAAGCGCCACTATCTAATTAATATGGTGCAGACAAGAAAGAAAACCTACCTAGTAAGTAAGTAAGTAAGTAAGTAAGTTATTTTTCTGCCCTAAGTTCTTATCTTTAAGTTATGTTGCGTTGTTTGGTCTATCAGACAGAATTCTGCTCGTTTTATGTCTTTCCAGATAGATCTCTTCCACGCCATTGGTCAGCTTGAAACGGTACGTCACAATCTGTTCTACGTCATCATAAAATTGGCGTCGGATGCTATTGTCAAAATAATTATTGTTACATATTTATTAAGCGCCACTATCTAATGAATATGGTGCAGACAAGAAAGAAAACCTACCTAGTAAGTAAGTAGGGAAGTAAGTAAGTAAATTATTTTTCTGCTCTAAGTTCTTATCTTTAAGTTATGTTGCGTTGTTTGGTCTATCAGACAGAATTTTGCTCGTTTTATGTCTTTCCAGATAGATCTCTTCCACGCCATTGGTCAGCTTGAAACGGTACGTCACAATCTGTTCTACGTCATCATAAAATTTGAGTCGGATGCTATTGTCAAAATAATTATTGTTACACATTTATTAAGCGCCACTATCTAATGAATATGGTGCAGACAAGAAAGAAAACCTACCTAGTAAGTAAGTAAGTAAGTAAGTAAGTTATTTTTCTGCTCTAAGTTCTTATCTTTAAGTTATGTTGCGTTGTTTGGTCTATCAGACAGAATTTTGCTCGTTTTATGTCTTTCCAGATAGATCTCTTCCACGCCATTGGTCAGCTTGAAACGGTACGTCACAATCTGTTCTATGTCATCATAAAATTTGAGTCGGATGCTATTGTCAAAATAATTATTGTTACACATTTATTAAGCGCCACTATCTAATGAATAAGCATCAATCGATGGCGCTGAGCATCGTAAGTGAAGGACTTGTTTGGAATCCATGCACAGTAAACGTCTCAGGGAAGGAAGTTCGAACCCGTACTCTCCGCGTTACAACACGAGCGCTCCAACCAATCTGCCACTCTGCTATACATTCCTCTTCAAGAAATCCTGTCCTGATTCTTAGGTATATTTGTGTTTTTTGGTGCTAATGATATTTAATTTACCGCCCACTTTTTTGGCTTGACAGTACCGTATACCTCCACATTTAGTACCGAGAAGAAACAATGCCCGTCATTGTTTTCTCAGAGGAAGGCCTTTATTTGAGTCCTCAAGACACGAAACAATCAACAATCACTGAGCTTCGTCATCATCGCGGTCATCATGACCACCTTCATTGTTACAATTATTATTATTAGTAGCATTAATACTATTATCGTTGTCATCATTATCGTGATCATTGACATCGGCGTTATATAAACAAGGTTGTAATGGTAAACTTAGAGGTGAGTAAACGCTACCGGTTAGATTTCCGACACAATAAGAGGTGAGTACCTCCTACCGGTTAGTTTTCCGAAACAAATTAGAGGTGAGTAGAAATATTTTGTAAGGTGAGTATACGGTCTCTGGAGGTGAGTACGCGCTGCATAACTGCGCATACCCTCAACCATAGCCGTGTATATAAATCGTGTTATCATTGCCAATTACCTAAAAGCTACATGTCATATTGATGATAATGTTAGGACATGCTCTGGCTCTTTACAGGCACTTAAAATTCTTGGACAGCATGGTTTTACCTAATAACTCATTAAATGAAGCTGCGAGGGCCACAACAGTCGCCAGGCTGTTGTATACTTCCCCAGCCTGGTGTGAATTTGCTGCATCTGACGATCGTGCCAAAATTGGCCGCTCTATTAGAAGGACGAAGCACAGAAGGACGAAGCACATAGGATCTCTTGATCGAGAATCGGCATCGATGACTACACTTGTAAAGACAGAGGAAAGAGGCTATTTTCACGCGATGGTTCCCTATTTCCTCCAACAACTGACCAACCATGTAATCTGCGAGTAAGACCACATAACTTTAAACTCCCGATTAAAGACAATAGAATTTTATTTCCCGCATTCTGTTCTACCGATGAATGCCTAACTCATTCAACATTCATAATTGTATTTTACTGGACATTATTCTGTGCCATAATACGGTCTGTCATTTAGGATTTCAATAAACAGACTGGTTTTTTCAGGCTCTAAGTTGCTATCTTTAGGTTGCATTGCTTTATTTGGTATAACAGACAGAATTCTATTTATGTCTTTCCAAATTGATCTCTTCCACGCCATTGGTCAGCTTGAAACGGTTCACCACAGTCTGTTTTACGTCAACAAAAAATTTACGTCGCATGCTAATGTTAAAATTATCATAATCAGGAATTTATTAAGCGTCAATACCTAACGCATAAGCATCAGTCGATGGCACTGAGCATCGTGAGTGAAGGACTCGTTTGGGATCCATGCACAGTAAACGTCTAAGGGAAGGAAGTTCGAACCCGTACTCTCCGCGTTACAAGACGATCGCTCCAACCAATCGGCCACTCTGCAATACATTCCTCTTCAAGAAATCCTGTCCTGATTCTTAGGTATATGTGTAATTTTGTGTGTGCTAATTATACTTAATTTACCGCCCACTTTTTTGGCTTGACGGCACCGTACCTCCACATTCAGTACCAAAAAGAAACAATGCCCATTATTGTTTTCTCAGAGGAAGGCCTTTATTCGAGTCCTCAAGGCTTGAAACAATCACCGAGCTTCGTCATAATTTTGGACATTATCACCACCTTCATTGTTACAATTATTATTAGTAGTAGCATTAATACTATTATCAATAATCATCATAATCATAATTGTGGTAATCATTAACATCGGCGCTATATAAACAATTGGGCTGTAGTGGTAAAATTAGAGGTGAGTAAATGCTAACGGTTAGATTTCCGACACAAATAAGAGGTGAGTACATGTACATCATACCGGTTAGTTTTCCGAAACAAATTAGAGGTGAGTACAAATATTTTGTAAGGTGAGTATACGGTCTCTGGAGGTGAGTACACGCTGTATACCCGCGCATACCCTCAACAACAGCCCTGTGTATAAATGGTGTTATCATTGCCAATTACCTAAAAGCTACATGTCATTTTGATGACATTGTTAGGACATGCTCTTGCTCTTTACAGGCACTCAAAAGTCTTAGACAGTATGGTTTACCTAATAACTGATTAAATGAAGCTGCGAGGGCCACAACAGTCGCCAGGCTGTTGTATACTTCCCCAGCCTGGTGGGGATTTGCTGCGTCTGGCGATCGTGCCAAAATTGACCGCATTATAAGAAGGATGAAGCACATAGGATCTCTTGATCGTGAATCGCCACTGATGACCACACTTGTAAAGAAGGGGGAAGCGGCTTTCTGACGCTGTGAAACAGAACCCATTCCATGTGCTGTGTTCCCTATTTGCCTTCAACTAATGAGCAACCATATAATCTGCGACAAGATCACATAACTTTAAACTTCCGATTAAAGACGATAGAAATTTTAGTTTTGCGGACATAATCCCGTACATAACCCCCTCAGGCTAGGATATAATCATCTCAACCTCAGCCAGTTGAGTTTGATAAAATTATACATGATATCCAATAAAATGTGACAATAGGCCTACTTGATTAATAAGAATATATTTTCAATTTGTTTAATAAGAAGAACATATATTTACACTGTGTTTAATTCTAACAATTAGGCTTATAGTTCAAACCAATGGAAACGTTTATTATACTACAGTCGTTCCAAGTATTTGTCTCAAAGCTGTAAAAGATATCTTAAAGCGAATGTTGCGTCCAAGTCCGTGTAGCGTTGCTAAAATGTAGGCCATATTTCCTTCCATGTCGCCGATCTTCGCTGCTTGGCGCTGCGCCCGACCTGCTTTTTTGGCAGCTGATCTCGCGATTCCTGCAATATATTGCCGTGTGGACCATGCCTTCATCCTGCTGCAGCGACCATATGAGTATGAGCACTCACAGCGAAGGGTGACTTTAGAACTGAATAACACTAACAAGTCTTAAGTTTACACTTGAATGATATTCACAAGTCTTTAGCCTATAGGCCTATAGGCCTACATTTACGACATAAACATCCTGACATTACGAACAAAAACAGGGCAATTAAGGTTTATCAATTAAGCGTAGAAATAGACTAATTGCACAGTGGAGGGATATTGTCCGGGAGGGGATTATGTCCTACCCAAAATCGGACGCATTTGTCCCTGGGATTATGCACGGATGATCATGTCCAGGGGGATTATGTCGTACAATGAAATTTTATTTCCCGTATTCTGTTCGACCGATAAATAACTAACTCATTCAACATTCATAATTTTTTAACTGGACATTATTCTGTGCCCTAATACGTTCTGTCATTTGGGCTTTCAATAAACACACACACACACACACACACACACACACACAAACACACACACACACACACACACACACACACACACACACACACACACACACACACACACACACACACACACACACACACACACACACACACACACACACACACACACACACACACACACACACACACACACACACACACACACACACACACACACACACACACACACACACACACACACACACACACACACACACACACACACACACACACACACACACACACACACACACACACACACATATATATATATATTCCGTGAAAATCTAATGTTGTAATGCAGTTTTAATATAATCATGAAATCAAGTAACGTCGGATAAGGTAAGATCAACGGTTCTACCAGCCACTGACCACTGAAACATATCAGTGATCTCTTGATATTCATTAGTTGGAAACGGCCAATGAGAGGAACGTTAGGCTACATGCAAACAGTGCTTTTTTTCTAGAAAAAAAGGTTCCGGAACGGAACAATAGGTGCCGGAACGCAACAGTTATGGGCGGGTTAAAATCCCGAGAAAAACGGGATTGGGGGTTGGGAGGGGTCTCAATAAACACTGAAAACAGTTCAAAAACACTTAAATTAAATAAAAATAACTAAATTATTGTTTTAATTATTAAAATAAATAAATTATTTTTTTGGAGCTGAAAAAGGTGCCGGAACGCCGTACCGGCGCGTTCCGGCTGAAAAAAAGCCCTGCATGCAAATATGGACTTCGCATCATTTCTATTCGTTTACATTATTAATTATGCTTTAAGGTGCATACAGAGGCGTAGCGACCGCCCTCCGTACCCTCCGACCGGAGGGGGCCCCTTCCTGGAAGGGGGCCCCTAAGGGTGGCAAAAAATAACCGTGAACGGCGTGAAGTCATTATGATACTGTTTTGATACATCGCATATGTATACATAATATGAACCCTGTATATTGTATATTATCGCATTCCACTTTCCGCATTGTAAGGGGCCCCGGACGTATGCTCGGAGGGAGCCACGTTCTTTGTTGCTACGGCTCTGATCGTAAGTAACCCTTGGGATCCAACTCATCCAAGACAGGTTAAAGCTGTCGGCCGGCTGCCCAACCAGAAACCCCTTTGGGGAAGCTGGAGGTAGGATTTTACCAAATAATATTATCATTATTATGCACAAACAGCGGAGACGGGTTTACTCCCCTCCTCTGTCTTGGATATACATGTCAGTGGGGCAAATGTCTTTAGAGTAAACTGTACTATAAACCGTTCATCGGTCTTTGGTTTTAAGATTAGTTTTATGGCAGTCTGTTACGAGTTTACCCTGCCGTGGAGCCCGCTTGAGCATTCCAATACGTCAAGCGCACCTGCATTCTCCTGTCCAGTGTGGTGATGACAGGGGATCCAGACGACGGTCACCAGCGATGGTGGTGGCATTGTCGATAGTCTCATCTAGTGCATGCATAAGCTCTGTTAGCTGTTGCGACGGCCATGAACAATTCTGTTGCTACCGGCTGTCCATCACTCCGAGAGAATATGAAAACAAAAGAACATCACTAATGTTAGCGCTGTTGGCTCACTCTATTGTCCTCCGTAATCCGTATACGACCGTCATTTCCACTGTCAGGACTGATCATGAGGCGTCGGTCATACTACAGCTTACAAAATGGTTAGGAGAGGGCACACAATAATAAGACGATACTTTATTATATGCTTATAATCTTCATTATCTTCAAAATCCAATAACCGGGAAGGAAAACACTGACTGTTAATGAGCATCTGAAATTTTACTCCTATCCTCTTTCTGGTATACCTTTCCCTTCAGCTTCCTCTCATTAGTCGTTTTGGTCATTTTCAGCTAGTCCTCTCCTTGACCCACTTCAATTTTGATTACAAACATACTTAGTGGGAAGAATGCAATCGGGTTCCTCCAAAATCCTCCATTATTATGTTCGCCAGCGTACCTCAATGTTCTTTCTCCGATGGCAGACAGGCAGACAGACAGACATACATACAGACAGACAGACAGACAGACAGACAGACAGACAGACAGAGAAGACAAAAACCCGAAGAAGACGCTCGCTTGGGTCTGAGACGAGTAAGTAATTTGTAGGTCCGCTAATTCACTGTTCCGGTGCGCCTAGAGGATCCTCACAGAGGGACAGCTCCAAACGACGAGTCATACACTTATGGCTGAACTTCGCGTCACTAAACAGACCCAATGGAGATCCGGGGCTCTAGCCGCCCTGAGGAATGCATGCCACGTCTCCGCTCGACACCAGACAGTGAATCGGCCGGACCATAACGATTAGTTTAAATAAATAAAAAATAATTCATTTATTATATTTGTAGAGACAACCGAAAAAGAAGCCACAGAAAAAGTTGCTGAAGAATATTCTTGTGTTCAACTTCAATTCTTGACGTCGGTCCTTCCTGCAGTGCTGCTCTCCGCTTCTAGATCCTTGGCTAGTTTATTATACTTTCTCGTGGTGACATCCTTCTTTCGGTTGTAGTGACGCGCTATATAAAATACGAGTGCTACTTACCTTCTTGTTGGCGTCTGCTGGAATGCAAGACTTCGAAGTATTGTGTTCGATTTTGTCAAAATGTCGTCTTCTGCTGAGTGCGGCATGAAAGTTACAATGTCTCGCAATGCGGAAAACACGCCATTGTTTCTTTAAATTGCAATTGTTTCCTACGTAACACGAACTTTCGTCACAGATAAACAAGCGATGACGCAACGATAATATTCCTACCCAGGATTATTATTATTATTATTATTATTATTATTATTATTATTATTATTATTATTATTTATTAATTAATTAATTAAATTTGTAATGCGCACATGGTCACACCGAAATGTGAATCTGAGACGCGGATATTCAGCCGCCAGGAGAAGATAGGTATTCAAGTGCTTGAAAGCCAAGGAGAAATAGTGAGTTTTGAGTCGCTTTTGGAAGGTATAGGAAGTGAATTTGAGCTACGAAGACCGTGTGGCGGTCGATTCCATTCCCTGGGGGCAGAGTCATGGAATGCACGCGAGCCCATAACTGTTCTGCATCAGGGTAACTAACATCTGTCAAACTACCCAACCAAAATCGAGTTCAGCCTATACATAGGCAAGATCATTCGTCCATTCAGGATAGGTCCCCATAGTAGGCCTATAGTATAGATCCATTCAGGACTTCTACTCAGAAGCACAATATTAATACCGATCAGGTCAGATCGGCGTAGTAGTGTATTGTAACAATCCAACGACTGCGCGCTCCAGCCTAGTACCCGGAGTCAGTCGCTAAGGAGTTAGCGACTGACTTGATGAGTTAGCGACTGACTTAGCGACTCAGTCGACTAAGTCGCATGCTTATCGACTGACTAAGTCGCTTAGACTTATCGACTGACTTAGCGACTTGCTATCGACTTCTCATGTAATTTGATATGTCCATTGGGCATACTTGATTATCTAACAATAAAATGCATTTTTACCGCATACTGTACTGAGCGTGCCATCATTTCCGTGGACATTAGATGGGACCCATATGAACTCTATACGGGTTAGGTATGGGAATATTGGTCCTACATGGGCTCCGCTTCATGTGCCCGATGACTGTGAAAATTAATGCTAATGTGAATTTTTAACGCATTTGAGTGTTTATAAAAGGAATAAAGCATAGCCTACCACTAAGTCAAAGTCAGTGATATTTCAGTTTTGAAAATAATTACAGTTTCAGCTTTAATTCAGTTTTGGTTCGTAATTTTTATTTCAGTTCAAGTTTCAGTTGTGAAATAATTTCAAATTTTTTTTGTTAGAGTTTCAATTCTGAAATAATTCCCGTGTTCGTTTCAGTTACTGGAAAATTTCAGTTTCAGTTTCTACATTATTGCATTGTTAGACAACATGGACGTACAATAATTGATTATATGTTATCAACTGTTAACCAGTAGAAGCGCTGTTCTGTCATTATTTACTTGAAAACCGCGATTAAAATAACAAGCAAAATATTAACTGAACGAAGTCGATAGCAGTCGATAGCTAATCGACTGGTTTCGACTTGAGGGCTTAACGGCGGCGGCGGCGGCGGATGGCGGCGGCGCCGGGGACTACTCCAGCCAGTGTTATTTCTATTAACTGAAACTGTAACTGAAATAGCATAATAACTGAAAAATGTTTGACAGTTAAGTGTAACTGAAACTGAAACTGAAAAATGCTGAATAACTGAAACTGTAATAGAAACTGAAAAACAAAAACCTGTATAACTGAAAAATCACAAAGAGTTAACTTGAAAATGAAATATGAGTGTTTTCCTTACTTGCATTCTGAATAGTAAGTGAGTATATCCTTTATTAAAAACCAACTGCATGCTAACCGCACTTTGGTGTATAGTTCATCATATTAATTAAAGCACAGGAGTTGACATTAGGTATAATTCTACTGTGTGCCCTGGGGCACAGTGAGTATACGACTGTGTTTCTGGAGGTAACAACTGAATCAGAACATGTGTTGGATTGATTATGATGGCTGAGAAAAGGTTAGACTCAGCTTTCTGGCAGAGTTGCTTGAAAGTAAGGTAGGATTCCGGCAAATATCAAGACCGAACCAATCGCTGCATTGTTGCCTTCTACAGTAATCCTACTTTAGTATGTGGTTAGTTTTCTATGCTCATTTAACTGAAGACAGCTATGCAGGCTATAATTTAGGTTGACCACTTGAGCGATGATAGCGATGAGAGCGATGATAATAGTGATGATGAGCAGGGAGAGATGAGCAATTGAGCATTGATGAAGTTGAACAAGAAAAAGGTGCAAGCTATAACTCTCCACAGACTGCCATGCATGGCACACACACTGCAGCTGGTTTTGAAAGAGATTGATAAGATCCCATGGTTTTAAAACCTTAATTGCAAATGCCAGGAGCATTGTGAAGAGCGTAAGGGTTTCGTCAGTAGCCACAGAAAAGCTGTTTCAGAAGTGTGACTGTACGACACGATGGAACTCTATATATTTGATGATCAGGCGAATGCTGGAAATAAAATCAATGTTGGACGAGGTGCTTGAAGAAATGAAAATGGATTCACAGCTATTTAACGAGTGGGCACGATTTGCAGAGCTAGCCAGAATATTTAAGCCATGCAAGGAGCAGACAGGTGCAATGCAATCAGACACTCTTGCACTCTCCAACATTAGTCCCTGCCTTCTAGAGCTTTCCTTGAACCTCCAAGATCCAACGGTCTGTAATACACTTGCTGTTCCTCTACTTTGAGTCTACGTCTTCGCTTCGCTGTCTTGGATTTTTTCAACTGTCTCGTTTGTCCCACTTCCGTCTGCTGCCTGCCAACTGGATCCGACTGCCTCATCAACAATGGGTCGATATGACACAGTACTACTGAAAGGATGCTTATCCAACTCTGGCACTTATAGCGGAAGACCTCGTATCCGCGCCAGCTTCACAAGCATATGTTGAGCATGTATTCTCAGTTTGTGTGGATTTATGCGCACGAAAGTAGAACAGAGCAAGTGTTAATCTGGAACGTCATGTTTTCTTTAAATTAAAGTAAACCGACAATAGGGGCCTACGTTAAATCGGATTGATTTACTGCGTAAATATTTCTGGGAACTGTTCAGAATGCTTGTGGTCAGTGTGTCGTTAGTCGTGACATCTGAAAATAATAACTGAAACAATAACTGAAACTGTAACTGCAAAATCAAAAATTAGCTAACTGTAACTGAAACGGTAACTGAAAAACTATAACTGAAATAACACTGGTTCGAGCCTGCTTAGAGGATTCCGCTTGATGATCCTGGAAGAGTTGTATGCACTCACTTGCCTAGTACCTCAGATTTAGATCGACTGACCGTGCATGCGTAAGAAATGCAGTAGAGATGCAACTATAGCAATGCAGTATGTAACGTATTTGTAAGACTGATAGGAGCCCTAAATGGAGAGTTCTTACTTCAGAAACTCGTAGGGGTGATCGACGGAGGTTAAGATGTAGACCTCCATGTAGCAACCTCTCACCAATAGCATTGCCTTTGAGTCGCCTCTGAGTATGTCTCTTGAAGATGCGCTATATAAATTTCCAGAATGAATGAATGAACTACGAGAAGAAGGAAAGAGCAAAACAGGAAAGCATAAAACTCTCACTTTGCATTTGAGATAGGCCTACTTTGCGTTCATTAACAGGCAATGTGAAATTTGTTTTATATTAACAGAGTCGAGAGCCACATTTTTCTTTAATTAGACCGAAGTCAGCCACTGCTCGTAGGCTACTCTTGCAGTGCCAGTTCCAAGCCTGGAGAAAGGAGGAGAACGACGATAATCATCTATATTATGAAAATGTCGTTAAACAGCAACTAGCCATCAGAGGGCTGTAGTCGAGGGTATACGCGAGTATACAGCGTATACTCACCTCTAGAGAAATTTGAGAGCGTATACTCAGGGCTCTAGACGAGGGTATACGCGGGTATACAGCGTATACTTACCTCTGTAGAGACCGTATAGCCACTGAGCAATGAAATTTTGAGAAAAAGAGAGGTTTTGAAAGGTTTTAGGGCGAATGACTAAAAAAAAGGTCATCAACTTTTTCAGAGACGAAATCGTAAAAAGTCAGGAAATTTTCAGAGAATTGGTAAAAAGTCTGAAATTTTTCTTAGACGAATTCCTAAAAAAAGGTCTTCACATTTTTTTAGGGTCACACCAGCCCTAGTGACGCCGCTGGTCACCGGTAGCGTATACTCACCTCAAATTTTACCACTATAGCCCTGCATCAGACTCGTTATAGCCAAGAAGTCCATTTTGCATAATCATTTACACTTAGGCTGTTTAGACAATTTATAGCGCATACGCATGCCTCAAAATTTCAGAATTTAACATAAATTATAGCTTAATAGGATTTATTAATTTTTTCTTTGGTTTCGAACCGATTTTACTCGATTCGTCGAAAAAATGTTTTAACACTTATTATAGCGCCTTTAAAAACACACAGTCTGTTGACTCTATGTAACAAACTAGTAAGAGTTAAAGAGGTGTTCAAAATTAGGATAATACTGCAGCAGATATATTTTAAAGTAAAGAAACTTTCAGTAATATTTTATTTAAATTGTCGATAATAATTAAAAATTTAATATAGACAAGAGATTATGTGAAATTTTGGCTTAAATTATTATTTAAAAGCTACTCTAAAATCGATACTTAGGACTGTGTCAGGCGCCATCTGGCGAATACATTATTAACGTTACTGCAGCGCACAAAGTCCACGATTTGAAGGTAACAAAATATTGAACGCAAAGTGTAAGTACGATAGAAAGAAAGACAAAAAACAGATAGATAGATAGATAGATAGACAGACAGACAGGCAGACAGACAGACAGACAGACAGACAGACAGACAGACAGGCAGACAGACAGACAGACAGACAGACAAATCTAGATGGATAGATGGATAGATAGACAGACAGACAGACAGACAGACAGACAGACAGACAGACAGACAGACAGACAGACAGACAGACAGACAGACAGACAGACAGACAGACAGACAGACAGAATAGGCCTATAGATAAACAATGAGGTTAAACTAAATATTCTACGCAGCGCCATAAATTCAAGGCTAATTTTAACTTCCACAACAAAATCCAAAACCAATGAAATAGGTTTTTATACTCCTGGCATCCAATGACCTATTGAGCGCAATTGCCATCATCAGAGTCTGGCGGATACCGTGGAAGCAAACAACGACTAAAACGGGCGATCGGGTCATAAGGTCACATGCCCACGTACGTGGAACAGCCCTCCTCTAACTGTAAATGTTGGTTCGCAAGTACTGAGAGTTGGACGACGGGTGGAATTTCAACCGGTATGTGACAACTTGAACACCATTAGCATCCCGAATAGACACAAGAAGTCGTGGCACCCATTCCAGCGGGCGGAAGTTACAGCCGTACACGTTTTTCTACAGCGACGGTATCTATGGCTTCGACCCTGCTCATTTTGTCCGCTGGAATGGGTGCCACGACTTCTTCTGTTTAATCGGGATGCTGATGGTGTTCAAGGTGTCAAATAGGCTACCTGTTGTCCAACTCTCAGCGCTTGCGATTAAATATGACGTTGTAAAAAGCATCTTGGAAGCAGCTCAATAGTCAGAATGCTATATATATATTTAACCAACGTTCGGGGTTGTGTAAATATAATAATGATGATGATGATGATGATGATGATGACAATGATGATGATGATGATGATGATGATGATGATGATGATGATGATGATGATGATGATGAAGATAATGATGTTAATAATAACAATAATAATAATAACAATAATAATAATAATAATAATAATAATTATTATTATTATAATAATACGGTACTACTACTACTACTACTACTACTACTACTACTACTACTACTACTACTACTACTACTACTACTACTACTACTACTACTACTACTACTACTACTACCACTAATAATAATAATGATACTAATAATAATAATAATAATAATAATACTAATAATAATAATAATAATAATAATAATAATAATAATAATAATAATAATAATAATAATAATAATAATAATAATAATAATAAATAGCCGCTAAAACAACTGCAGATAGGCCATCGTTGAATACAACTGTATTCGATATTGTCCTCCCTCAACAGTTCAGAAGTGCACACGACCATACGACAGAACATCGAGCGAAGGACTTGCTCACGTTCCCTACACAGTAACTGCCTCGGACGAGGCTCGAACCCTGACTCTCCGCATTACAGGCGGAGCGGTCTAACCAATCGGGCATCGCAGCAGACGTCCAGAGGACAACAGCAAAGCGTAACAACCAGACAACCGTTGCCAACCTGTTGCACTGACTGGCAACCAGTTTCCTATTTCGAGTATTGAGACTCAAAATTTAGATGGTGATATCACGGCTTCGTTAGATCTCAGAGCCCGGTTGAAGAGGTTAAATTGACGGGAGATTAATCGGTGTAGGCTGTTTTCTGATTGGAATTAAGTCGGATGAATTCAGCAAATTAGGGTCTAGAATTGATGTCTGATAAAGAGCACACGTGAATGTGACCAGAATCCTCGTAGTCATTTTGACTTCAGTCGTGTAACACATCTGTTCATTCATTCATTCGTTCGTTCGTTCGTTCATTCATTTATTCAGTCAGTCAGTCAGTCAGTCAGTCAGTCAGTCAGTCAGTCAGTCAGTCAGTCAGTCAGTCAGTCAGTCAGTCAGTCAGTCAGTCAGTCAGTCAGTCAGTCAGTCAGTCAGTCAGTCAGTCAGTCAGTCAGAGTGAGCATCAATTCATTACTTCATTAAATGATTAATTCATTAATTCTTTAACATATTAATTCATTCAGTCAGTCAGTCAAAGCATTCCTACATTCAATCAAAGCACTCTTTCTTTTTCCATTCCTTCTTTTATTTATTAATTAATTCATTCGTTCGTTCGTTCAGAGCATTTATACAGCGCCTCCTCGAAAATATGACCAGTCCTTCCCGGACGAAAGGGAATAGTTTTCAGGTGTTAGTGGAAGGTCTGGCTAGTATCCCTAGTCAGAGTAACAGTCAGATCAAAAGGAAAGCCAACCACAGTAAAGAGGTGCAGAAGGAACAACATTCTCATCTCAGGTCCTGCATGCAACGAAGATTTCAGCGTCCAGCCAAACCCAGAGCAGGGCAACTAATCGCATGCAAGTAGGTATACGGTGGCAGACGTAACCCAAACGATGTCAGTTTGGATTGCTTCTGCATACTTGTGCACGTGAGCTTTTTAGTTCCAGACCAATATCAAACTCTTACATTCGATGTTCTAAGAACCGGCAGCCATTGGAGTACATGACGCATGTAATGTGATACATGGTCAAAGTTTGAAATAAACCCAGTGAGCGTTCAGGCTCCTCAGTTTGCTCAAAGACAGGCCCGCATCTACTGTGGTCTGCAGCCAGGCACTTATGCGTGGCTTGTCCTAAGCATTTCGTAGACTGTCTCGCAATTTTGTATAGAGTATGTATGTATGCATGCATACATGTATGTATGTGCGTGTATGCATGTATGTAAGTATGTACGTATGTATGTGTGTATGTATGACGTATGTATGTATAGAAAATATAATTTCGCCCCATGAGGAGCCAGTGCAACGTGTCTCGCATATAGATCGAAATATGCAAGAATGTATATAAAATACTATATACGTATGTAGGCCTACGTTTGTATATGTATGCATGTATTTTAATATGTATCTTAATTTTAAGTAATGCATTTATAATCTTCTAAAGGCGCCAAAGCATTTTGCTATTCTAGGAGATATAAAAAGAAGTTGAAAATATAATTTAGCATGTGCACAGTATTAGTGGAAGACTGTTCTAAAAAGGCCAGGAGAGAGGACGATATCGCTATAGGTTGGATAGATGACCTGAATTGCAAGGTCACTTGACTCCAGGGAATCCTGAACGCATAAGTGTTTGTTGCAACGAGACATTTTTCAAGGAATCGTGGCCTTATTTATTCAGGAAAACCATTTACGTGGAGATATAACAGTTGATGGCGAAAGAACCGAAATCAAAATCGGGATGGGTGAGCAAGAAGAATTAGAGAGGAGGATGAAACTGGCAAAAGGATAAGAGGCAGACTGAAGAACGTAAACATGGTTTGAGGGGGAAAATGAAACGATGCAAACAGGATAAGGAAGAGGAAACTGGGAATGGAACAGGACAAAGAGAAGGAGGAGTAGGAAGAGGAGGACGACACTGGAACTGTAAAGCGCAGAAGGAAAAAGATGAGGTTGTAGGAACACATCAAAATATAAACTTTAATTGACAAGCGAATTACTTTTTATTGAAATTGCGTAGGTTCAATTCATCCCTGGGGACGGTGACCGTCAAGGGTTGGGCCGTTGGGCAATTTCACCTCCCCAACGCACAACTGCTTTCGCGATAACTTAGCAGATAAAGAAGATGAAATAAAGCTAGAATATAACTAGATATGCTGGAGAAAAAGTCAAAGCACACAGCAGAGAAAAATAACTTCCTCTGATAGGACAGCCAGATTCCTGACTCAAGGGCTAACGCCGAGAAAAAAGAAACAGAAGACAAGACGAAGGAGGAAGAGAAAGAGGAGCTGGTCGAAGAGAATGAGGAGGAGCAGAAGAAGACGAGGATGCTTATGATGCTGATGATGATAATGATGGTGATTAAAAACGATGATGATGATAAGGATGATGAATTGATGATGCAAAACTGCAGCAGCAGAAGCAGAAAGAGAAGAAGAAGAAGAAGAAGACGACGACGAAGAAGAAGAAGATGATGATGACGATGTTGATGATGACAATGATGGTGATAATAACGAAAATGATGATATTGATAATGATGATGATGCAAAAGCAGCTGAAGAAGAAGAACAATAACAACAACAACAACAAAAACAAAAACAACAAGAGCAAAAACAAAAACGACAAAACAAGAAGCTGTGTAACTTTTATTCACAAAGCCCTTTTTCAACTCCATACCAAAAGCACGTAAAACTGTTCGTTTCGTGTTATTGTCACGCAGCCTGAGACATGACGCGTGTGGACAATTCGTTCTCGTCAATATTCCTGCGAACAAGCATCTTTCTGTAGTCCGCCATTTTGTCGCCCTAAATCACGTGACTTGCCAGCGACCTCTGGTGACGCGAATGTTGACGACGCGTGTCTGTCGCAGATCGAGCTCTCAAATGCGCTTCCAATCCGTTACGCTTGAGTGAGCA
The DNA here is from genome assembly GCA_963556255.1 of Allolobophora icterica. Taxonomy (NCBI): domain Eukaryota; kingdom Metazoa; phylum Annelida; class Clitellata; order Crassiclitellata; family Lumbricidae; genus Allolobophora; species Allolobophora icterica. The sequence goes on along the minus strand of OY744612.1, from coordinate 19,641,768 downwards.
CACGCTTCTGATTACGTAGATTCTTTGGTAGAAATCGATCGTTGATTCGATTGAAGAATTGCCTGAAAACAAACGGAAGGAAGGAAATTAGTCACATGCTCGACAGATCATCTGAAAGAATCGGCGATTATGTTCATAAAGAGTCATCCTAATATCATCCTATCCAAGGCCGGATTTAGGCGTAAGCTAAAAAAACCTACAGCTTATGGCCTCACAAGCCTCAGAGGCCTAAAAATCTTTGGGGGCTTTTTAAATTTTATGTGTACTGTATAATGTCATATATATATATATATATATATATATATATTTATGTGTACTGTATAATGTCATATATATATATGATGGTGATATGATGATGACGAGGAGGAGTAGAAGGAGGAGGAGGGGGAGGAGGAGGAGAAGGAGGAGAACGACGACGACGACGATGATAATGATGACCATTATAACTAGCATCAGCATCTGCACTAAGAAAAAGGTTTATTGACTGTTTCAACGACAAAGATGATCTTGATAATGATGACTAATTTCCTTCCTTCCTTTATCAGTTTGTCGTCGTTGTGATTGTCATCATCCGTTGTTTTTCGTTGTTGTTCTGATGACTTGGAATCCGTGTTTGCTGCCTCGTCTCCTCTTCTGCTTTCTTCTTCTTTGTTCGCGTTCTCTGTTCCAGTTCTTGGCGATCATTCTTCTTGTTTCTCGTTCTTCCAGTTGGCGACGTTTTGTTGAGACACGGCTAAGCGGAATGCGGTGATTTATGTGCATTAGTTGGCCTCCCTCCCTCTCTATCTCTGTCTCTCTGTCTCTCTCTGTCTCTTCCTCTCTCTTCTCTCCTACTCCGTCCCTCTTTACTTCAAACCATTTATCCCTCCAACCTTCCTTCCTTTCCTCCATCCCTCCACTTCCAGCGTTATCTTTCTTCCTCACTCCTTGAATTCCTCCTTCCTTCCCGCTTACTATCCAACACTGCCCTCCTCGTTGGCTTCGTCTCTCCCTCACTCCATCCATTGTTCCACTCATCCATTCATCCTTCCATCCTCTGTCTTTCACACTGTCTTCATCCCTCATTCTATCCATCCCTTTTCCCATGTATACCTCCTTCCATCCAACTATTACGTATGCCTTCCTCACTCTCTGTTTTCCTCCATTACTCACTCATTTCACCTCTCTCCCATTCATCCATCCCTCTCTCCTTCCCTCCTTTCCTCCTTCCTTCCACTCTTCTCGTTCTATAATCCGGTGTCCTTATCTGCCCTTCGGCCTCGTCTTCTTATTCCCAGTCTTTCGCCTTTCCCTCTTTCTCCTGCTAAACCATAATCGCCCTTCTTTTCTCATCCTTCACCCCGTCTCCTTTCTTCTTCTTCTCCAATTCTCCCCTCCTCCTCCTCAGCATCCTTCCCGTGCCTCCTCCACGCAACTGTCTCTAACCATCCTTCTCCTCCTTCATCCCTCCTCCTCCTCCCTCACTCCTCCTTTCTCCTCCTTGCAACCTACCTATCCTCCTCAATCCTCATCCATCTTAATCCTCTTCCATCCGCTTATTTCTGCTACTCCTGTTCTTCCTTCGTTTGCCTCCATCCTCCCCTGTCTCTCCTCCTCTTCCCTTCTCCACCCTCCATCCTCTTGCCCATCCTCTTCGCATCCTCCGCACCCGTGGAATCCTCTCTTCCCAGAAGCCGCCGTTTTTCTTTTATCGCCCTATGCTTGGCCGACTGATGCAATTGCGACGTAGCTCAAGATACTGAGGCAGAGTGAGAAAGAAAGAAAGAAAGAAAGAAAGAAAGAAAGAGAGGGAGGGGGAGGGAGGGAGAGGGAAAGAGAGAGGGACAGAGAGACGCTGATATGCTGTTCGACGATCAAAGATAAAGATGCAGACGAGTGGAAGATTTCCGGGCGTGCCCAGCGATGCGTGAAAATCTAGAGAGACTAAATATGGAACCTCCGACCTAGCGCCCATAAAATATCAATTATAATTCCGCTGGTCTCAGACGCAGTCATCCGCGGCGCAATAAGTTGCCCGCAGAACGACACAGAAGGACTCGAACTGTCGCTCTTAAAACCAGCCTCTGCTAGCATCAGACACTTATGTGGCCAGAAAACGTTCAAAGACATAAACTATCTGGTGACATTTTGCGGCGTTAAACAGGCTAAGGCTAATGATTGCTATATCCAAATTTCTTCGAAGTTCAAATTCTGGGTACTCCGCAGATTACTCAAATTGCAATTAGTGCTAAATGTTTTACTTTACCAGACTTTGAACGGGTCCTCCCTCTCTTTTCAGAAGGGCCCTCTGTTCATTTATCATCTTTCCGATCCCCGCTGTTGCGGGGTCATGGGGCCATTAGCTACATTGTTGCTTTTGTCTGCTTAAGATAGAAGCAATAGTCTTGTAACTAGAAGAGTTAAACGCGCAAGTGTCTGGCTGTTGGTCACATTTACTGTGCTTCGCCCGTGAACGTTCTTGTAAGTGTAATTGTAATAAGAGATTGTTATAGCGCCGCTTTAAGATAAACTTCTTAGAAGCAGAAATGATTTTAAGTCCGTTAGCAACGAAAAGTTTATCAGTACGAAACATTGCTCAGATGACTAGAGATGTCACCACGAGATCACACCATGAGATCACAAAATTAGATCACACCACAAGATCACACTATGTGATCGCACCACGAGATGACACCATGAGATCACACCGCGAAATCACACCATGAGATCACACCACGAGATCACATCACGAGATCACACAACGAGATCACACAACGAGATCAGACCACGAGCTCACACCACGGGATCACACCACGGGATCACACTACGAGATCACACCATGAGATCACACCACAAAATCACATCACGATATCACACCACAAGACCACACCACGAGATCACACCATGAGATCAGAATTCCAACAGGGTTCCAGCTTCTTTGCACCACTAGTGTCTCTTGTTATCAGACATTAAACTGAAGTTTTGGTGGCAAACGCCACCAATACGAAAGGCTCTAACTCGGAAAATTTGATAGCGTATACCCTTCAGATGAAATACGGAATGGTTTCTCCATAGAAACCGTTCGTTCGAGTTTTGTTTTATTGCGACGCATCATGAACGTTAGAGTTGCTCAGAGCAGCGTATACGCGAAAGTACACGTGCACTTAAAATCTATAAACTGTCGTAGCCATTAATCCGTATTTTCACTCTCCAATTCCTTACCGTTTTAATATTTGGCCATTTTCAGACTCTCGAGTGATCATTAAATGATTCATTGCTTCAACGGTACAACTTTTAACGTCGCATAGAAAGTCTCAGTCATCGTTTTTTCCTATAACGATGCTCACATCCTGTACGACCTATTTACAATGTTGACAGTCATATAGGTTAACCAATGCAGCTTCATCTCTGGCTTCTCTGACATCAGAATTCGACCACATTTCTGTAGCAGATCATCTTTTGTAACTACGAATTTACTTGAAGCGACCATGCGTTGATGCTTTGTGCCTAAAATATTGTTTTCTCTGACACAAGGTCTGCAGTTGACATTGTCTAGTGTGCATTTGATTTGCCTGGAGTGTGAAGTGTGTAGTTTGAATTTTTGAGAGATTAGCTCAAATCCACGATTTCATTCTAATACCTGAAATTTTACTTACCGGTTCGAGTACATTTTGAGAGTTTGAGGGCGAGTTTGCAGATGCTATTTCTAAGTATCTCAGGCACTGCTTTGTGTATCATGATAACGGTGCCATCGAATTTGCTAATCGTAATTTCAATTGTAATTTGTGACTTCTATTGTGCCGGCGTTTAACGCACAAGGCATCAACCGATGGCACACCAAAACCAAGCCGTAATCAGGTCAATATCCATGCAGAAGATTTACTCCGTAAGGCACAGAGGCAGCCTATGGTGGATATGCAATTTGAAAGTATATACTAATATAATACGTGGCGATCAACAACACTGTCTCGCAAATAATATGAGAATGAAAGGTTCTTATAAGACAAGGTGATGCTGGGGCGAACTTCTTCAAATCGGGACAGCATGCTTTCATGGTCCGCAGCTAACTGGAAGCACCCTGCAGAGGATTTTCGCCGAACTAGCACGCGGCACAGCGTATCTTTATTATTTACAATACATTACAATGCATCTCAGAAACACTATTTTAGGCCGTGAAAAGATATATAATGTGAAAGGGTGGTACGTTTATATAGGAGCTATATAAGAGACATCGATAGCCAATTCGGCAGGGGTCTGCATGTGTAGGAGTCGTAATCGTAATCGTAATCTCCATACTTCTAAAGCGCCACTCCAAGGCCAAGCGCAGGGCACCAGCCTATTCACGAGCGCTACGTCAAATCAGAGGAGGTTTTCCAAAGACTAGTCCAAAAGAGGTCCGAGTTCAGATTCTAGGGGGCCAGTTCAAGAGAGGCATAGCAGCTGTTAAGGCGGGTGTCTTTTAGGGCGAGAACTTGAAGGCGAAGGATCAGATGAGTCAGGGTAGGAGTACTTGAAAAGGTGAGACTTCAATTTTGAGTGCATGGAAAGCCCGGGGGTGATAGATAGAGGAACATGAGGAGGAGGATGGAGAACGGGTTGCAATGATGATGGAGGAACCGAGAATCTGCGGAATTTAGAGGGGAGATCGTTCCAGGGGTGTGATGCTGTTTTGGATATGGCTTGGTTGGAGAACTTGAAGAGAGTAGTGACTGGGGGTGGGGTATAGTCGAGAAAGACTGAGATAGAAGGATGATCGGGATCGATCGCAATCGTGAATATTTTAAATATTCTAATCTAAAATTATGGCAGATGTATAACAAAGCCGCCTGGTGTCGTTAACGCCATGCGTCGGGTATGCGTTTGTCCAATGGCGTCACCATATCCAACAAACCAAAGCATCACTCTGTTGCCAGTGAAAACCGCACTATATAACTTCAATCGAAAACTATATTTGACATGCTTTCAAGCGTCGTTAAACAGAGTATCAAATTGGGCGCTCTATAAATGATAGAAACGCCTGAGTGACTTACGATAATATTCGGCCTCGTCAAATTTCTTCATTCAAAATAGATGACAGTTATTTTGTCTCTAATACGTAACTTCCGTTTCCACTGCGAAGAGTTATCACGTATACCTACTATGTGCTTCTGCATAGTCTACGTATAAGTATCTATACAAGCGCATAAGCATAATATATACTGATATATAATATACATATGTATATATTATATATAGCCCATCAGAGACATTATATATGTCCCTGTATAACATTAACATCGCGGCCATATAAACCACTCGCGATCTGACTGCTTGACTGACTGACTGTCTGACCGGTTGACTGGTTGACTGACTGACTGACTGACTGACTGACTGACTCATTGACTGACTGACTGACTGACTGACTGACTGACTGACTGACTGACTGACTGACTGACTAATTGACTGACTGACTGACTTACTTACTTACTTACTGACTGACTGACTAATTGACTGACTGACTGACTGACTGACTGACTGACTGACTAATTGACTGACTGACTGACTGACTGACTGACTGTCTGACTGACTGACTGACTGACTGACTGACTGACTGACTGACTGACTGACTGACTGACTGACTGACTGACTGACTGACTGACTGACTGACTGTTGACTGGTTGAATGACTGACTAACAAAATAGTAAAATAATATAGACTGCTACATGCTGTGCAAATCAGTCAGTCAGTCAGTCTGCCAGCCAGCCAGTCAGTCAGTCAGTCAGTCAACCAGTCAACCGGTCAGACAGTCAGTCAGTCAAGCAGTCAGATCGCGATTGGTTTATATGGCCGCGATGTTAATGTTATACAGGGACATATATAATATCTCTGTAAATATAATTTAGGCCTACTAGATGTTTGTCCGTCCTAATAGGGCCTACGTTGAAAGAAATTTGAAAACAAATCAATTCGCGAATGCCGTTTGGGTAGGTTTTCAGTTAACTTCGATATGTTTCTGGCCCTTTAAAACCCGTTAAGCTCTTTCGATATGTTTTAGCGAATAAATAATTTTAATCGCGTTGTAAGCCGTTAGTTTAAAAGAACAGCCGTTTACGGTTACGTCATTGGTCATTATGACGTCATTGCAGCCATATGATAGGAGCGCTACATTTGTTTTTTTTACACACTTATACAATGACACACACAATGACACACTTGATGACATTTCTGGAACTAAGTTATATTATTAACTAGAGTATTTGCCCGTCATATTATGACGGCAGTGTAGGTCTATATAATTATGTCGTTGGTTGAAATGCTCTGATCATATTACCCGTCATATTATGACGTCATATTATGACGGTAGTGTATATAGGCCTATATGTATCGTTGGTTATCGCCGTCGTCAAGACCGCCGTCGTCAAGACGGCAGTACTGACGTCACAAAGGGTTTCTGTTTCACAATAGAACAGAAACCGTTAGTGACGTAGCGTCCTCCGACAGACACACGCTATATGGATATATATGTAGAGATAATTGGATTCTTGCACATGTGTACTAGATGCTGCTAGATACTGCTTCTTTCCGCCTAAGGGGCGCTATATAAATTCTGTCTGATTGATTGATCGATGCACTCATTCATGCATAATACTGTCATACTTTGTTTTCTTTCTGTTTTTCATGACTTGACTGATAACGTTGGATCTAGTAAGCTTTGTTAATGTCGCTGTTTAAAACACAATTCCTTTGACTTATTTGAACTGATTTCTTCTCTCTGCAGTCCAAATCCTTTCCGTCTGTCCACTGTTTCCTTCCCGACTCCTCACTTCCTCTCCTTTTTCATTTCCTCCCTGCTCGCATCCAAACGTCTGAAATTCTTAGGTTGTCCTCTTAACTATCTCTGTTTTCACAGCAGCTTCCCTTTCGGCGTTTCCCTCCCGCCCTCATTCCTTGATTCCCTTCTCCTCGGAAGCAATCTGGCGTCATGCCCCCTGAAGGGATTGTAAAACGATGCTGCGATATAAGGCACATCCTTAGCATCATAGATTGTCGGTTGCACTCGATCGCTTCCGTTTCCATCTCTGAAGATGCCTCTGTCAGTCTATTGGTCTATCTGTCTGTGTCTCTCTATCTATTTCTATGTCTCCCTCTATCTCTCTATATTCTATCTCTCTATATGTCTTTTCTATCTCTGTGCAACTCTCTATCTATATCTTTCACTTTGTCTCGTATACTATACAACTATCTATCTTATTTTCTGAAGTATATATCTTTATCTGCATCTCTCTGTATCTCTCTGTGCCTCCTCTATCTCTTTCTTTTTATCTCTCAATGTCTTTATCTGTCTCTCTGTCTCTTACTAGCTTTCTCTGTATCGCCTTCTAAATATCTCTATCTGTTAATCTCCCTTTCTCTTCTCTATCTCGTGGTCTCTCACTCTCTCTTTCTCTTTCTCTCTCTTACTCTCTGTCTCTCTCTGTCTCTGTCTCTCTGTCTCTGTCTCTGTCTCTGTCTCTGTCTCTGTCTCTGTCTCTGTCTCTGTCTCTGTCTCTGTCTCTCTCTCTCTCTCTCTCTCTCTCTCTCTCTCTCTCTCTCTCTCTCTCTCTCTCTCTCTCTCTCTCTCTCTTTCTCTCTCTCTCTCTCTGTCATTCGATCTGTCTTCTAAGATCTGTCTATCCATCTGCCTGCCTCTGTGTTCGTTGGTCGTCGATTATCCGACTGTTCTGGTCGACACTAGACGGCGCTTTAATGAAGTCTCTTACAAATATGATTGTTCGCGAGAAATGAGAACAGACATCGGCACTCACCCACCGACGAATTGACCGACGATAAATCACGACAACCGGATACGCCCATCACCACCACCAGCCCCACCACCACCACCACCACAACCACCAATACTACCATTACTCCACCACTACCATTATCATCACCAATATCACAATCATATTTTCGCTACAAAACCACCACCGCCACAACCAAGACTAACGCCGCCAGCTCTACAGTCACACCAACACCACCTACACCATCACCTTTACGACCAACACCAACACTGAATTCCTTTGACTTTGACTACCAACATCATCACAACCATCGCCGCCGCCACATCATTGATATCACCACTACAGCCACGACCACCACAAAACGATCAACATAACACTAAAATTACATTAAATTCACTGTCACTGTAAATTACTGACCCCGAGTAACAATAATACGACACAAAGAAGCGTCCTCCATTTTATCCCAGAAGTATATATTCATTCATTCATTCATTCATTCATTCATTCATTCATTCATTCATTTTGAAAAGTTACCTACTCTGAAGCGCTTGCAGCCCAACCACGGCAATATAAACTGGACTTAAGTAACTTATAAAACAATTACGCGAGCTATTCTTTGGCAACAGGCAATGGGAGACGATTCCAGATGGAGGGGCCGACCACAGAGAAAGCACGACGCTGCCTAGTTGTGGTGGTAGCACGAGGAACCAAGAGCTCACCCGCAGAAGAAAAGCGAAGGGCTCGGCGGCCTGCCACAAGAGAGACAGGACAGCAGAACTCACGTAAGTAAACCGGGGAATAGTCAAGAAGGCATCGTCAGATCAACGCAGCTATTCTATAGTTGACGCGTTGCGAGATGGGGAGCCACTGAGCCAGTGCAGATAGCGTTTTATGATATAGGCCCCTATTGTTTCAGGAAGAATAAGTGAAATAAAATTAAGAATAAAATTAAATGAAAATTTTTATAAAATGAAATGAAAAATAAAATGAAATAAAAAAGTAAAATTAAATCGAAAATGAAATTAAATGAAAATAAGATTAAGTGAAAAATTAAATTACAACTACAGATATTTTGCACTTAACGACACCAACCCACTGTCTGCTTGCGTCCGTGTGCTTGTATGTCCTGCGAGATGCCTTACTAGCTGTCACTATAAATATTAAGCTTAAATAACGAACACCTTTCGAAATCTAGTTCGGCTCCTTTGAAGTTTCTTAAGTCAATCCACAAAGTTAATCCAATGAATAGAGGACCTCGAAATTAAATTAATCTAATTTCTCATTGTAGCGGTTCATCTCCTCTAAGAGGGCATTGTTTCCAGTTCACTTCACTGCTTTACTTCTTCAAAGCCTTCCTGCCGCCCTTCCTTCTCTTACGACTTGCCTAGGAATGGGTTCATACAAGGCCCAATATTAATTTTTCACTGGAGGTTCTCTTCGTCTCCCTCGCTTCCTGATCTTTCCACCGACGGTGTACAGTCAGTGTAAACATTTCATAGCTGAGGTCGCCAGAGGGCTGCCAGTGAAGCAGAAATCTCAAAACACCCCCGACCTCTCGCTTGACAGTCCAGCACTCTTATCACTATATCGCGGTCTCCCTTGGGTGCAGATACTACGGGCAGCGCAACTCAATTGGCGACAGATAGCAATGGCATGAGGCGCGATGTCAGATAAGCATATGGAGACGTGTGATTGACACTAACGGGAATCGACCTCATGAACTTAAAACAATAAATTACAAATGCTCGGACACATATGACTTCTACTCAATCTTTTTTTTTTCTCTCTCTCTCTCTCTCTCTCTCTCTCTCCCTCTTTATCTCTCTCCTCTCTCCTCTCTTTCTCTCCTATCTCCTCTCTCTTTCTCTCGCTCATTCTTAGCCTTCCCCTTGCTCTGTCTTTCCTACATTTCTTTCACTATTTTTCCACTCATCATCATCATCATCATCATCATCATCATCATCATCATCATCATCATCATCATCATCATCATCATCATCATCATCATCATCATGATCATGATCATCATCATCATCATCATCATCATCATCATCATCATCATCATCATCATCATCATCATCGTCATCGTCATCGTCGTCGTCGTCGTCGTCATCATCATCATCATCACCCACTTTAACTTAAGTTAGCGTATAGTTCGAGCTTTTATGAAATACTTTAAGGACGCCACATTTAATGTCTCGATACATGCCTGCAGACATTTATGAGCATGTATCGAGATATTTGTTATCACAATTTATACGTGAAATTTCTTGGAAAATGTTTAGAATAAAGTTGCGAAATCACTTGACTTTACAAAAAAAATTCATAAAAATTAATTCTACCCAGGTCATTGTTGCGAACACTTTATGTCAATTAATCAATCAAAATTTATGCAGCTTTCCCTTCTACGTCATTTAGTATATCCGTAGCCTATTTGCAATATTTTGCATTTATTTAGGATCCTAGATCAGTTGATCTAATCACATCTGTTTAAAATGTTGATCTTACAGATATATCCGTATTTCCAATATTCTGCATTTATTTTTCTCATTTCACTTTCATCTCGATCAAGGCACGTTGCTTAGGGAAAACAATATTATGTAAATATTTGTGCAGATAGCTCAGGAATTGTGGTAAATGCAGTCGGTCGTCTAAAGTAAACGAACTGAACACACATGCATGCATACATACACACATACGTACATACGTATATACAGACACGCATGCATACATAAGTATACACACATGCTTCCATACGTATATGCATACATGCATACATAGATACATGCACGCATACATACATACATAAGTATACATACATACATGCATACGTATAAAAGTACGTCCGCATGCAGACGAAAGTATACGAGTACTATAAATACATATATGCACTGTATACAATCCTTGCGTGCATGCAATATGTACATGCCTTAATTTCGACCCTTCGAAATTTTTCTTACTATCATTTTTGAAACATACAGTAAGTCTCCCCTCCTCACTCCCTGCCATTGTTCGTCTTTATCTCTGTACTATAGTTACTTCGCTCTGCTTCCTCACGTGCGCTTCATGCACTACACGATGATCTCCCATCCGTTGCTCCTTGCCTTCCCCATCAGTCAACTGCCCTCTGTTCACTTCCCATCATAGTCCCAATCCATTCTTTCTCCTTCGATACTCCTGATATCAACGCCAGCAGACGGAAATTTTTCAGGTCGTCACCTTAAATCTAACGGTTCTTCGGTTCCTAGGGGAAGGTCAATTCGGTTTCGTGTTCAGCGAACGGAGGGAAGGGATGGGGACAATGAGGAAAAGACAACCGGGGAAAATGGATCGAAGCAGGTGGAGCGAGAAAGAGGAGTATTAAAAGCGGAAAGCAATGTGGAAGGAATCAGATGCAATCAGGAACAAGGAAGAGAGACTAGAAAGGGACAACAAGATATAAAAACCAGAAATGCGGAAATGAAGAGACTGAAAATAAAAGATTAAGAAAGGAAGAAGTGAGATAAAAGCACGAGGCAGTGTGGAGGGAATACTATGTAGCAGAGGTAGCAAGAATTAGTCAACACGGCCAAACGAGTAACAATGAAATTGGGAAATAGAAAGGCCGGTACAGAGATGGAAATGAGGGGTGGAGTGAGTGAAATGGAAAAATAATTGTAACGTTGATTGGACTGAAGCAACACTGAGACGGGAGAGTAAGAACTTGGAAAGATCAGAATGAAAAATTCATCGTGCGACAGAATGAAAGAACTAACCGTCAGCCTGGGTCTAGGTGGCTTCTTTCTGGTTCTCCCGACAGTCGCTAGGTGGCCGTCACATGGCGTCAGGAGAGGGGCTAATTTGACAATTAGAACGGATCGTTGCCGGTTAAATTGACTGTAAGCATCAAGGGACGTGATCGTTCCCCGGCGCACGCTTCCAGCCAATACCACAACACTCCTGGTACCAACCGCCACAGCCCTTCCCACTTCTGGTACCATTCTAGACAGTTGCGATTCATCCTCGGTGAGAGGAGCGTGGATCTCGGCTGCCGTCGCAAATAGATGATATCGATCTCTTCTTCTCGGCCACGTCTTCCTCTTTCCGCCCCGACCCTTCCCCCACTCCACCTCCGCACCTTTCTTCTTCTTTTTTCTTCTCTCTATCTTGGAAACGTCGACCGCCGACCGAATTGGTTGATGACTGATACGGCCCAAAAGACGTGCTTGGAAAAAATTGCCAGCCATCTCAGACTGTCGCACATCCACAAAATATATCTATCAGTGGCGCAATCTAACACACACACACATATATATAAATAATATATATAGCATATATTTTATGTATGTATATATATATATATATGTTATAGGAAGACAGAGGACAGATTGATTGACAGATGATTAGCCTTCTTATGCAGTCTTCACTTGTTATTATAGAACTGCGTGTCCTCAACGAAGGCTGTATTTTTATGCGAATGAATCCTTATTTGTAGCGAATATTTATCTTCAAAGAGCGCCAGTACAGATTTTATTTTTCGGATTCCTTTATGTTATTTTTACCTTGTTTTATCGGACCACGACTCACAATGTCTTCCATATCATCTACCATAGCACGTTTTATGCCTACACACAGTCTTTTGCCTTATCTGAAATAACAGAGCACTTGTGGTGCACGTGAACCATACAATGCAATACAATGCAATGCAACTCAATACAATGCAATACAAAACAACACAATACAATACAACACAACACAACACAATACAATACAATGCAATACAATACAACACAATACAATACAGTACAAATCAACACAATCCAATACAATGCAATACAATACAATACAACACAATGCAATACAGTACAATGCAACACAATACAATGCAATGCACTTCAATACAACACAATACAATGCAATACAATGCAATTCAATACAATGCAATACAGTACAATACGAGCCTTATTCCTTTATCTTTTTTATTATTCCAGTAGAATGGAACAAGTAGGCCGGCGGTTCCTGAAGAATAGATATTTCGATATTAGATAGAAATTCGGGCAAACAGAATGGCCATAATCGCATCTCTTGATCGCTGGTCAATAGCTAGAACTGGACAGATGACCACAGATTGGTCGCAAGGTCAGTTCGGGGTCAGGGCAGCGATGACGTCGTGGTCGGAGCCAAACTGGCCCCAGTGCAAGATTGAAACCGAAGAACGGTTTTACGATACGAAGCTCAAACAGAGCGTGCGCCTGCCGATTGAAAACACAAACAATGTGACAACTGCATTGGACGGCGTGAGATTCTGCATTTTTAAAATCTAAGTCCACATATTAAAGTCTACAAGCCGTTTCCCGCGACCAATTCGCGTTTTTCCTGTTTTGACCCGTAATGCAATGCCCGATTCTGACACGAGACTATAAACAGCTCCTGATAAGATTTAATTCTCCTGGTTATTCTTATCTTCCAGACTTCTACCATTATTCTCTTCCTTAGTTTGCTCCTCTTTTCTCCTCCTCCTCCTCCTCCTTTCTTAGTATTTGCTCTCCACTTCTTCCTCCTCTCTTCTTCCTATTCCTCCTTCTTCTCCTTCTATTTCTCCTCTTTTCTGTTGCTCTTCCTTCTCTTTCGTTGCAACCTCACGACTCTCAATTTCTATCCTCTTGGAGTCGAGTCTGCCATCATTCGAATCGATTCAATCCTATAATATAATCTATTCAATCCTATTCCGTTCTATTCAATTCTATTCTGTTCTATTCAATTCTATTCTGTTCTATTCAATTCTATTCTGTTCTATTCAATTCAATTCTGTTCTATTCAATTCTATTCTATTCTGTTCTAATGACTTCTGTAGCCACATCATCGCAATGCACATCGCATTAATGGATGGTAGCTTCAAGTGAAATATCGTAATACAATAGAGAAGCATAGTCTAAATACGAGAGGTAATCAAGTTGAAACGAGTTTCAACTGAAGTTATCTGCTTATAATATGAAGTATACGGTACTGAATCTGACGGTACCCGGTGCGGTATGTACATCGTGGCAGACATGAGCCTCGTACAAAGAATCTCGTCGCTAACGAGAAGAGACGACGATGCTTGCGAGATTTGGGATTTATGAGGACACTATTAAAAGAAATCATGTCTGAAAATAACAGACACTAGGACGTCGAAATGTCTGCTAATAAAACGCTCGGCAGCTGTGACTCGTTGCCAGACATTTTATCTCAAGGTTTACTTACGGCCGATCGCATAAAACCGAATTACGTTTCACGACTAAGTTCATTTAATTGACTGACTTTAAGGAGTCTGACTTGTTTCATGCGAAAGGTTGAATGACTGGTTGTGCTTCGGGCGTGGATGCACTGGCCTCGATGTATGTACGCAGAGGTTGAGCCGGGAGCGATTCCAAGTGGTTATCTTGAGAGGCGCTATATAAATTTTCTGAATGAACGAATGATTGAATGCTATTTTAGTGTACAGCTGTGACCTACGACTGCACTTCACCTCGCATTTTATGGACGAACATGAAAAATGTTTGTTTGTATGCATGTGTGCATGCGTCTAGGTGTACTAGTATGTATGTCTGTACGCAAGTATGTATGCGTGTATGCATGTACGTGTGTAGCTATGTATGCATGTACGTGTGTAGCTATGTATGCATGGATGTATGCACGTGTGCATGCATGTATACATGTTCCTGCATGCTTGTATGTATGTATGTGTTCATGTATGTATGCATGCATGTGTGTGAATGTATGTATACGTGTTTGTGCATGTATGCATGTATGCATGTATGTATGTATGTATGTATGTACATATGCATTTATGTGTGCACATCTGTGTATGCATCAACACACTTGTATGACGCCCAGTGGCTTAAACTTGTCAAAAATATTGGAGTGAGGATTTAGTTATTCATTCGACAGTTGTTGCATTGGGTTTACAGAAGGCTCAGATAGTATATCGTGAGATGGATGAAACCTTTCTGCCAAGTACGTTGAAGAAAAATCAAATCCGATCATTGGCGGTCTGGAATAATACATGTAGCCTACATCGGAAAATTTTGGGCACAATGCTCGGCTCCTATTTTCATTATGAATTTCTGATAGTGTTTCAGTTCTTTGTCTCTGTTTTCTGTGTTTGATGAAGTTTGTCTGTAATGAAACATAATATTTTAATATTTCAAGAAATTCTCCTCTCGATTTTTTTTGGGAGGGGGACGTGACCCCTCCTCAATTATTGGGGCACATGCCCGGCTGCCCCAGAGTCTACGCTTATGATGACGCCTTTATGAGCCTCACTATGTAGTACGTACGCTTCTATCTGTTCTACATCACCAGACACTAAGTGCATCCTCCTCTCGGCTGACCACACTGGATTTAAGATCGTGCACACCAGCCACAGGATGACGTCATCGAACGATCGTGGCGAACCCCGTAACAATGGCACAACTCGATTATTGCGTCGTCGCTATGAAAGATCTTCATCGGGCCATCGGATAATCCACTTAGCCGCGCTATCTGGTGCCCTGAACGGAGGCGAAGGTCATCGACCCAGCTACCCGGTCTGGTCCGCTATCAGATTGCTCCATCGTATAGAAGAAATACTTCTTAGGAGGTATACCAGCGGCTAAACGCGTCGGCCTGTTGGGGGTTAGAATCCAGGCAGGTTTAAGAGGAAATTGACAATTCGGTTTCTTCTTTCTTCTTTATGTTCTCTGCTCAGCGGCAGGTTCGTATGACCAATGACGCCATCGTTCTCTGTCTTGTGCGGTTTAGAGTCCTATAAACCGTTAGCCAAATATTGTATATCGCTGTATGTATGTATGTATATATGTATGTATGTATGTATGTATGTATGTATGTATGTATGTATGTATGTATGTATGTATGTATCAATGTGAACGTATGTATGTATGTATTTATGTATGTATATATTTATGTATGTTTGTATGTATGAATGCGTATAGCAATTTATTCGTATTTATCTATGTTGTATGTAAATTTAGTTGTATAGATTTTACTAGGCCAGTTAGGATAATAATGCACACACACATCCATACACATGCAAATATATATATATGCATTTTTATATATTTAGCTATAATTATTTAGCGGTCAGCATTAATGAACGGACCAGCACAATAGGACATAATAATAATTCAGGCTGTGAAGAAGACTGCTATCCGTGTACTAGATTAACTTTGTACGCAGAAACTCGTTTGAAGAACTTTGAACGAACGGGTGACGCATAATCGTTTGGGGTTCTAAAGGCGCGTAATATCCGTTCTAAGATTCTCTAGTTATACGTTTTCCGTCTAAGGAGCTGCCACGGACGCTCAGTTAGAAAGGACGATTCGTATGTTACTCCGGAACGAATTCAATTGAACTGTTGAAACGTTCCTATCGACAAATTTCGTGTAGAATCGACGATCTATCATCAGAAGTTCAGTAATGAGGTCGTACGAAACTTAAGAGTGTCAAGATGGCTTTTATGAAGTCAGTTTTGCGATAACTGCAAGCGAAGAGTGACAGCGAATGAAGACATAAGACAAATCGAAAAGCAGTTTGCATCTCGTTTGAAGGTGGTCTGCATTTAATCAACGCGTGTTGACAGAGAATTTGGATTCACAGCAGAGTTGGCATGGTTAGCGGGAGAAGTGGTGAAAAGAATTAAGAGAACTCGTGGTGGAGACATCCCATCTTTTTGCGGGATGATGGACTTTTCAGAGAGCTATAATAATTATTATATGAAATTTTTATTGTCCAAGAACCTGCAATTTACCTTCAATCAATACAGATAATATCAGATGCTAATAAAAACCTTTCAATCTGATGATGGCTTAGGTATAATTTCAGTGAATATAAGATTGACTGGAAATAGTCATTGATGAACTACGTATGGGGACTGTACTTTTGAAGGTTTTTCTTGGACATTACGCATATCACATATATCAAGAGTCCATCGTTTTGTAAGCCAATTGCTTAACACCACCTTTGTCTATACGGTCTTTGAACGTAGTGCAAAGTGCACAGGCATAAGAACAACTGTCAGTTGTCACAATATGTATGCATATGCATCCATGCGTGTATGTATGTATGTATGTATGCACTACATACATACATTAATCTGCATTAATCGATGCCGTTCAATCAAATCTGATTACTGACTTGTAACACCCGAGGTCTAACCCTCCACCCTGGTCTGAGTGCATATATGGAAGCATGTGTGTAATAACTAAGTGTCTATTTCTGTGTGTATGTGCGTAAGCATTTATGCTGTACTATGTCAGTCACTCAAACGGGCGTTTGAAACTGCACCTAAGGGCTGCAGACACGAAGGGAGGCGGCAGGGTTACTCGGTCGACCCCTCGACCCGGGTAATTGCCTCTCGTATCAACGTAGCGATCCCGTCTGCTTGGCCGCTCTGTAGATCGATGCAAATGATTGATTGGCAGCCGTGGCGCGCGCACCGACCACACGCCCGTCAAAGGAGGGATGCTGGAAATGGTCAGTTGCTGCTCAGATGCGGAAGATGCGACGGTGGATTCTGGAAGGATGGCGCTGTTCTACGTCAGCTGCAGAGTCAGGCGCAGCTGTCGAAGAATATGAGGCGTTGATGACGATCGCTCCGCAACAGAGCGACGCGGATTCGAAACCAGGTGGGTACAATTAAAGTATGCAATTTCGTGCAGCTAATGTACTACAGTAGTGTCTGTAATTCAGTGTGAAGTAGCGTAGCTTAGTGTAGTATAATGTGGTTAAATGTAGCGCTTTGTAAAATGTAAGGTAATGTAGTTCAGTCTAGTAGTATGTAGAATATGTAGTTTCGTGTGGTGTAATGCAAAGTAATGGAATGGTCAAGAGATTCAAAAGCTACTAGGATAACCTATAGCTTCATTGGAGCAACTTTTCAATATAATGAACGATATTTAATGACAATACATTGCTCACGGTGACGGATATTAGACGCTTGGGTT
>OY744612.1:19599067-19619067 GCA_963556255.1 Allolobophora icterica | reverse complement strand
AATCCAGATGTTGAAAAGCGATCGTTCGGCTCAGGTACAAAACCCGACTACAACAGTTCAACCTGCCAACTGGCGATGACACACATTTACCGATCAGTCACTGAAGAATGTAGGGCTTAGTGGGCGCCATGTGAATCTCTGCCAGCATTTCCACGGGCATTAATAGATGAGACCCATATGGATTCTTTATGGGCCCCATGTGGGCATGTTGACAAGGATATTGTATTCCACCAACGGCCACTCATCCAAGTACTAACCCAGCTCGATAGTGATTGACAGCTGCGGCCTGCCAGCATCCTATCAGTAACTCCAAACGACGTAGCCGGAAAAGACTCACCATTTCAAGAAAAAGCACTGCATTGGTTCCTGCCACTGCAGTATGGAGGGATGAGTATGAGCGCTGTGTGGCGTGAAAAATATTTTCCATTTCAAAACGAACCGTAGAATATAGAACCATCAAACAGCAATAAAGGACCTGACCATTACCGCTCGGCAACTCCCGAAGCAGTTCCAATTGCCGAAACATAAACATGTCCTATAAATACTCATCTAAACCCCTTAAACTGCCCCTTAAACAATCCGCTAAGTCCAACAAGCGTTTACGCAGAGCCCTCCTTAAACGTCGTACACACGCCGAGACTAATAAATATCCGCATTTATGCCCGACCATTGGCAAGCCCATTCGTCCAATTCGGAGCATTTAATTTGGCGCCGCTGGCAACAGTACTGTCAAGTTAGTAACAGGCTGCCACCCGGCAGATAACGAAACAATGGAACACGCGTCGGATGGCGTCGACGAAAAGCTGACTTCTCGAAAGTAGCAGATGGACAGGAACCTCATCGAAACGCGACACGCATGTCCGCAGAGAGGGATTTAACCATTTGGCCCAAGGTTAGTTTTTTGCAGCGTCTAATTCTTATGCTCCAAAGTTTAAACGTTTTCAGTTTCTGTTTAAGAAAACAGTAGACAATTGTATGAAGAATAAAACAACTTTAAAATGTTTAAACATTATACAGTACATGATCATTATTATGATATACTTTAATAATTTTATTTATTTATTGTCGGCTCATTCGCAGTTTTAAATCAAACTTAATGTTGATATTTTTGTAAATTTTTACGTTATGACGGCCTTTAGAATGTGCCGCCCCAGACCATGGTTTTGTGTGTTCCTTTAATAAATCCGCCACTGAATGTCCGTCATATACATGTAACTTATATTGCATTTACAATATAAATATTACATTACGCTGGCCGTCCATAAAAACGCAAGTAACCCTATTTACAAATGGAATTTGATGTGATGTCATATGGTATGATAATATTTGATGATGGGATATGAGATGATATATATGTCGTGATAAGATATATATACGACACTTGACCGACTTGGTTTTGGTGATCCATCGGTTAATACATTTGAAACCGGCTCGATAGAAGTTACTAAATATAATTACGATGTGATACGATTCGATACGACACAATAGCATCGGAATGAGATTCCTGTTCTATCCGAAGGCCGTTTGGAAGTGTTGATAAAGAGTTGGCATGCACAGTGATTTAAACCAATTCCAGCCGGAATTCTGCTTGCCTGACCATGTGAGAAGTTCCTATGCATTCGTGTCATCTAGTTCAGTGCTTCCCAAAGTAGTGGTCCGCGGACCGATTCCGGTACACATTCCGGTTGCAAAGTGAGTCAAGAAACTGGACAAAAAAGACGATAGACGTTTTCTCGATTGGGTCTCGTTCGAACTATCTTCAAAACACGATTGTCTCACAATCCAAACCATATTTTTCATATAAATTCCTAGATTTGTTTTACATTCTCGTTTCTTAAATCTTAAAATTAATACATATTTAAGTTGATCGAAACAGAAAAATAATTAATAAATTGGGCACCGGCCCTGGTGCAATGGTAAAATTCCTGCCACATGTCCTGAAAAGTTTGGGAAACGCTGATCTAGTTGTTACCTTTGTCCTGTTCTCTTCTCGTGGGTGAGTAACCAACTGGGCAATAAACTTTTGGTGCTTGCCATAGTCTCTGATTGCGCTGAGCAATTGTGCGTGAAGAACTTGCTCAAGGCACCCCTACCCACTCTTCTAGTGACTTCATTTCCTTAGCATGAGATGTGCAGACCTGTCGTATTTACTATTCACGACATAGATGCCCACGAATAGTATCAGTGGCACGGTGGCCGATTGGTTAGAGAGCTCCGCCTGTAACGCGGAGAGTACGGGTTCGAGACTCGCCCGAGGCAGTTCTGTGTACTGTGTATGGACCTTGAGCAAGTCCTTCACGCACATTTGCTCGGCGCCATCGATGTTCAGTCGTATGGTGGTGTGTACTTCTGAACTTTGGAAGGAGGGCAATGCCAAATACGATTGTATGATAATAGTAATGTCTCCACATCTGATGCTAAGAATGTAAAGTCGGTGATGTCAATAAGTCGAGCGTTTGTTGGAATAAACTTCGACACTTCGCTAGTTGTCACACCCGTGGCTGCCTTTTTTAAGTCAACGGAATGCTCAATGGGGATTTCCTTCTTCAGGCATTCTATGCTCGATTTCTGATTCCTGATAAGGCTTGAGTAGTCAATGTATACCTCCTGTCGAAGTATGGGACCAGCGCTCTGCTCTCTGCTCAGAGAACTAAGGCCATTTGTTTCATTCTCAACGTCTGAGATAACTAGGAAGGTGTATAATTAGGCCTAATATCTGGCCTATCACAGTGTTCATATTTGACATTGAATGGACTTATTTTTTCGTTGATGTAAATAAGTCGAGCGCTTGTTAAAAACTTCGAAACGTCAAAGCCTAGTCTCGTTGTAGTTGGTCCAAGAAAGGAAAATCCTCTCACTGTATTCCTGTTTCAAATTTGTGCGCCACGTACATGTAGAATCAATACATACGCAGGCCAATGCTGGCTCGTTATGCCGGCTTTGGGCCACAGCTTCCAAACTTACATGACACATTTTGCAACACTGAATGTCTCTCTTTCTCGTCGGCAGTTACACAAAACGCATGAATTGATATCCCTACCCCTCACGGTCTTAGTCACATTCCATTTATTGCATTCGAAAAAATGAAAAAAATGAAATATAATATAACAATTGCTTTACACAATATAACTTAATGGCGCACAAACAGTGGCGGCTTTACGTTAGGAACGTCGCATCAGTTACTTCTCGTTTTATTGCACAACCGCTTGCAACCGCAAATTGCACCTTGCCTGGCAGAACCTGACCTCAATCGCACTGTCTTCCGTGTTTCCCGTTCGTCCGCTTCTCTAAAGCTGTCCGAGCTATCTGCCGAAGACTCTCCTCAGCAGACGAACTATATCTGCGGGAACCACGAGGGACACATTAGGCCGAGATGGACGCTCTGCACGACTCGCGCTCCTTCCGTCTGGCAGTCCGGCCGGCCTTCGACAATCAAAAGATTATGGTATTGCGGAATCGGGACGGAACAGTCGCGGGAAAATTGTCCGACTATGAATATGCAGCGCAGTTAATGCGATCGCCTTAAGTTCTGACGACGCCTGCAGAGAGAATAGTCCGTCGAAGGAGGAAATTGTGTCTCGGCACGAACTTCATTTCAACGACGGGCAAACGATGCTTTAACCCGTTGTGCTCCCCGGCGCTCGTAACAACGGACAGACAACCGTTGCAATTGTTGTTGTCTAATTGACTTATTAGCTGAAACAATTGGTCGCCGCTGGTGCGGATGGTGAGGGGTGATTGGGTTGAAGCATGCTCATTTCCACCCGGTCGGGAATCGCCTTGTGAGGCCATACTTTGTCCCAGCCTAACACCCTTCCTATTTGACCCTTCCAGCTGGCTTGAAATTGTATCATCTCAGACCTATCTGTCTATCTCTTCTCTGTCTTTGTACATGCATTTCGTCTGTCTGTCTGTCTGTCTGTTGTCTGTCTGTCTCTCTCGCTCTCGCTCTCTCTGTCTCTGTCTCTCTGTCTGTCTCTCTGTCTGTCTGTCTGTCTCTGTCTGTCTGTCTGTCTCTCTGCCTCTCTCTCTGTCTCTGTCTGTCTGTCTGTCTCTCTCTATTTCTTCTGGCTCATCTTGCCTTCCTGTCCTGTCATATGTCCTCATGTCCTATCCTATCCTATTAGCCGTTTGTATCCTCTCGTCTCCTACTGTATCCTATTCTCTCCTATTGTATCTTATTCTCTCCGATTGTATCCTATCCTATCCTCTTGTATCCTATCCTCTCCTGTTGTATCTTATCCTAGACCAGATCTAAGGGTGCACTAGAATGGGCTACTCAATGCTAGGATTGAGTTGAGAAACAGCACTAATAAAGTCCTGGTCATTCTCCAAATGATTAAATGCAAAGACAGGTGCAAAACAACTATTACAATACCACTTAGGGTCAATTTGACTCAAAGGAATTGTACAAGAAATGGGGTTCACGGCTTACACGGTGTGCAACTATAAACATTTGTATACAATGAAACTGAATAGTCCTGTTGTTCATTGAAGCTACACGAGAACGGTGAACCAAACAGAGCATGGGCGTTGGGCCGATGAAATACATTTGAAATTGGCAGATTTAGTTATGTCATGCAATCATGTAATTGTGTATCAGTTATCGTTAACGAAATCATTTTATTTTCGTTAACGAAAACATTTTCGTTACCGTTATCGTTAAGGAGAATCACACTGATAGGCTATTAAGACGCGTTACACAACTTGCTTAGAGCTTCGAAAGGCTTTGAAGAATGGGTGCATTCAGCTTCATGAGTACACGACGCTTCATATTCACCGACATCCAAGGCTAACATAGGTTATTAGTTGTAGCGCACTTTCACGTTCTCATGTTTGTCGATATTACGCTTTTCATTTTTGTAACGAAAAAAACCATGAATTTTCGTTCGTGTTATTTTCGTTATAGTTTTAGTTATGAATATTTTTTAGTTACATTTAGAGTTATCGATAACGAAATTATGTTATTTTCGTTAACGAACAATTTCGTTACCGTTATCGTTAACGAGAATCACACTGTCTAAGATCAAGAACCGAGTTGATTTTGATATATTTCTAGTTCGCAGGTAATGAATGTCCTCTTGACGTCCCATCCTCCTCGAAACGTATCCTGCTCCATTATTCCTATCATATTCTATCATACCCTCTTCGGTCATCTCACGTCTGGTCTGACTGACTGACTGAAAATGTCATCTTTGTCATCTTCTCAGCAAATTACCAAAACAACCGGGTCCCTTCCTGTCCAATCTTACTTACTACTCGTCGACCGGATGAGCCACAGACATCCGGTCGTGTCTGTGCGCGCGATAGGGACGACCGGAAGACACCTGCTGGCGCGGAGGATTCTGGGAAGACGGCTAACGACGTCGGCTTAAAGAAAATGATTCACCTGCTCGGAATATTTATACAATTATATTTGCTTCGTCTCACTCGTTTCTCTGCGCTTCTTCTATTTTCCTATTTTGCGACCGTTTCCACAGATAATTTGTCGACCGTCCGCTCTTTCCTCAGCTGAGTAAAGGACTGAGTAGGAATTAATTGCACCGGGCGCAGTAAGAACACGTGACAAGTTGGAGTTAGTAGCAGAGAGAGGAGAAATAGAGGAGAAGAATAAGAGGAAGAAAAAAAGGAAAAATAGAAAGAGAAGAAAGAAGAAGATGACGAAGAACAAGAAGAACAAGAAGAAGAACAAGAAGAACAAGAACAAGAACTAGAACATGAAAAGAACAAGAAGAAGAAGAACAAGAAGAACAAGATGAACAAGATGAACAAGATGAAGAAGAAGAAGAAGAAGAAGAAGAAGAAGAACAAGAACAAGAACAAGAACAAGAACAAGAACAAGAACAAGAAGAACAAGAAGAACAAGAAGAACAAGAAGAACAAGAACAAGAAAAAGAACAAGAACAAGAACAAGAAGAACAAGAACAAGAACAAGAACAACAAGAACAAGAACAAGAACAAGAAGAACAAGAACAAGAACAAGAAGAAGAAGACGAAGAACAAGAAGAAGAACAAGAAGAAGAACAAGAAGAAGAACAAGAAGAAGAACAAGAAGAACAAGAACAAGAACAACAAGAACAAGAACAAGAACAAGAACAAGAACAAGAAGAAAAGAAGAAGAAGAAAAATAAGAAGAAAAATAAGAAGAAGAAGAAGAAACTTCGTTGTCTTTTAAACTGAGCAGGAAGTAGCCACGGGTATGAAGTGTGAGAGACTTTATTTACTTTACTTCGGTGTATGATTTAGGAAGTACTGTCCTCGCCACCTCAGCTTCCCACTGAAATAGGAATAGCAACAGAACGAGATACACATTTATTCTCAGTAAATCAAAGTGGATAGAGTGCCAATTCATTTAGATGAACAGCCAGTCAATCATCTGTGATTAATTAATTAATTAAGTAATTGTAATTAATTAATTATTTGTGATTAATTACAACGATTCAACTCCACGAGAAGGACAACCAACAACTACAGGTTGCACTGGAATTGAAACTGTGACCCTTATTCGACGAGGTGCGATTGTGACGAACGCTCAATTCGCCGGTTGTGGTTGCTTAGTCGTCGGCAGGTCTCTTCCGTTCCTTTTGATGGAATTGTTCTGCCGCGAAAACAGAGAAATCAACTCTGAGCGCAGAATAATAGACGCGCATTCATCTGACTCTCGGTTAAAGTGCACACGGACCAGCAAGCACACATCCACACGGACAGAAGGAGAAGGAAAAGAAGGAGGAGAAGGAGAAAGAAAAAGGGAGGAGGAGAAGAAGGAGGGGAGGAGAAGGAGGGGAAGAAGGAGAAGGAGGAAAAGGAAGAGGAGAAGGAGAAGGAGGAGGAGAAGGAGAATAAGGAGGAGGGGAGAAGGAGAAGAAGGAGGACGAGAAGGAGGACGAGGACGAGGAGGAGGAAAAGGAGGAAGAGGAGGAAAAGAAGAAGGAGGAGAGGAGGAGAAGGAGGAGGAGGTGAGGAGGAGAAGGAGGAGAAGAAGAAGAAGAAGAAGATGAAGGAGGAGGAGGAAGAGAAGATGAAGAAGGAGGAGAAGGAGAGGAAGAAGGAGGAAGAAGAGTAGGAGAAGAGTACACAAACATGCATAGGGACAGACAGACAAAGACACAGATAAATAGGCACAATGACAGACACAGGAAAGGTCACAGGGACAGATTTACGGGCAAGCACCAGAGACATTCAGTCATAGGTAGACAGAATGATCTGACGACGGTTCATTAGAGTCTGTGTTTTCTCGATCTCCTTTTCTTCTCGGCTTCGGTTTAGTTTCCTCGAATTCCATGAATTATATTTTGTTCTCGAGGCGACTGTATGTCTGCCTGTCAGCCTCTGTTTGTCTCTCTACCTGTATGTCTGTCTTCTTTCGGCCACCTGCTGTGGCTTAGCCCGTCTTACTTTCAATGCTCTGATAATTATAATACAATGTCTTTACATTGTCTTTCAATATTTCACAACTTAACTTTACTGATAAACATACACATATCAGCGCCTCTGAGCAGAAAGCTGGAAGGGGCGCTATAAAAATGTCTGAATGAGTGAATATACATCTTACTCTAGTTTAGCTTAATATATTGCTCTGTCTTACCTTAAATGTCGCACAGACATAATATTACCTTCGCTCAACTTGCCTTCAATTCTCTAAGTTTACACTGTCTTAGCAATTCATGAATAGTGATATGATATGTGTGCATGTGTACGTGTCTTACTTTGCATGTATGTGTGTATATATGTATGTACATGTATGTATGTATGTATGTATGTATGTATGTATGTATGTATGTATGTATGTATGTATGTAATACTATGTATGTATGTATGTATGTATGTATGTAGGCCTATGTATGTATGTATGTATGTATGCATGAACGTATGAACGTATGTGCATGCATGTATGTATGCATCTATGAATGTATGTATGTATGTAAGTATGTATGCATGTATGTAAGTATGTATGTGTCTAAGTATGCATGTGTCTAAGTATGCATGTATGTATGTATGCAAGTACGCATATAATTATGCATGTATGTATGCATGTATGTATGTATGTATGTATGAACGTATGAACTTAAATGCATGCAAGTATGTATGAGTGTGTACTGTGTAAGTATGTATCTATGTATGTATGCATGCAAGTATGTATGTATGTGTGCATGCATGTATGTATGTATATATATAAATTACTGAACACTTATATAGCGCTTTCCTGGAATTTTACAAAGACGTTGTTGCTCGGCTATCAGTCAGCTCTAAAAAAGGTGTCATAAAATAAGTTGAAAATGTTATCAGAGCTATTTGTGACGATAAAGTTACCTTGATTTACCTGGCTTCAACTTATTTGGTTCCCGTGGTTGTTGCAGCTCGTACAGGTGAGTACTGCGACACGGAGGTGTTCCGAGCCGAGTGTGGTGACGGGGAAGTAATCTTGATAGATCGAGCGACGTACGGACGAATGAAGCTGGGCAGGTGCGTCGAAATGGACCTCGGGTACATCGGCTGCTTCCGGCAGGTGCTCGACATTGCCGACAGACGGTGCTCGGCCAGGAGGGTCTGCGAGATTCGAATCCCGGACGCTGAGTTCGAAGGAACACGACCGTGCCTCAAGGAGCTGAAGACGTATCTCGAAGCCAGCTATCGATGCGTGACGGGTAAGAGATGTCTTTGGTTCTACTAATTACACACGAGAAAAGCAGTTGACTGAAAAGAATCGAGATCGTGAAGTATACGTATCAATAGTCGACAAATGACTTCACCAGAAACTGATGATGATGATGATGATGATGATGATGATGATGATGATGATGATGATGATGATGATGATGATGATGATGATGATGATGATGATGAAGATGATGATGATGATGATGATGATGATGATGATGATGATGATGATGATGATGATGATGATGATGATGATGATGATGATGATGATGATGATGATGAAGATGATGGTGATGATGATGATGTTGATGATGATGATGATGACGATGGTGATGATGATGATGATGATGATGATGATGATGATGATGATGATGAAGATGATGGTGGTGATGATGATGATATTGATGATGATGATAATGATGACGATGGTGAGGATGATGATGATGATAACAAATATGATGATAAGTATGATGATGGTGGTTGTGGTGGTAGTGGTGGTGACGATGACAGTGATGGTGGTGGTGGTGGTGGTGGTGGTGGTGGTGGTGGTGGTGGTGGTGGTGGTGGTGGTGGTGGTGGTGGTGGTGGTGGTGGTGGTGGTGGTGGTGGTGGTGGTGGTGGTGGTGGTGGTGACGGTGGTGCTGGTTGTGGCTGTGGTTGTGTCTGTGGTGGTGGTGGTGTTGGTGGAGGTGGTGGTGGTGGGGTAGTGATGGTGGTGGCGATGGTGGTAGTGATGGTGACAAACGATGATGATGACGATAGTGGTGGTGGTGGTGGTGGTGGTGGAGGAGGGTGGTGATGGTGGTGGTGATGGTGGTGATGGTGATGATAACGAAGGTGAGGATGATGTTGTGATAGACGAAGACGTGGTCAGAGTAATTGAAGTACTTAACTATGAACTCGCATGAATGCATTAACATTTGAAGATTATGGTCTTAGACTTAAGTAACGGCAACAGCAGTTAACAGTAAACGCCTAGTAAGTGCAATCTGCAACCGTCTTAGACCAGCTTACATAGTGCTTTTTCTTTGCTGTAGCTGATAGACTGTTCAATATATATTATAGTCTGACATTTAATCATATTTCCTTTATTTACTATTCATGATGTATAATTTAATTGCCAAGCAGTTTTTGTTTCTTATTTGTTATTCGCTAGTTATTGTCTATTTTTTTTATTGTTGCTGGTCATTGCACATTATTTCTTATTTATTTGTTGCTATTTACAAACAGTTCATCTTATTTATTATTTGTTAATATTGTTAATTACCAAGAGCTCTTCTAATCGATTATTCGTTACCAATCAATTGCTATTTACAAACGAATCGTCTTATTTATTAATTTGTCACTAATTAATAACTATTTACAAGAAGCCCTTCTTAAATTTGCAATCCCCAGTCGAGCAGATTCCCAGTGAGCCGTGTCGAATCAACGACGAGTTCAGTGTGACATCATCATCCGGGTTCATCGTCAGTACGATGACGTCAGAGTCGACGTCATGCGACGGTCAGCTGCACCCATGGGTCATATCGGTGCCCCGCGGTCAGCGGGTCAACCTAACCCTCTACGACTTCGTACGCCCCGTGCGTCGCAACGGGACAACTGCACTAGAGCTCTCTGGTTCCTCTGGTTCGACCACCAAAGACTCGGGTGGAAGACAGTGCAGAAGCTACGGAAAGATTGCCGACAGCGGTCGCAAGGAGACGGCGGTTCTGTGTGGATCCGATCGGAGGATCAGTCCAGGCATCTATCTGTCCAGAGGAAACGTCGTCCGAATCTGGATCTACGTCGTTCAAGGACAGGGACATCCGAGGAACACGACGCGATTTCTTGTCGGATACTCGCGTACGTATATGCAGAAAGTATCTCATACGCAAGATGATCTAGATAAGTTTCAGCCTATATTACATTACATTACATAAGAGAACTTATCTGTAACGTACTCTCATTGTATCAGAGCAGGAGAAACTTCTGGCAGAAAGAAAATATTTTTGGCTCTGCTGATGAGATTTTTTCTTGAAGTGGCGCTGTATGAATGTCATATTACAATGCAATTATAATTACAACCGCAGACATAAACTGCTCTCCAAGCCCACTTACACCTCATTGGACAATTAATGGCGTACGTAGGCTATACAGTAATGTGCACATTTAACATTAAATATATTCAATGAATTTAGATGAAACCGATTTATTTAAATTATTGTGTATTTTATTATTATTATTATTATTATTATTATTATTATTATTATTATTATTATTATTATTATTATTATTTTATTATCATTATTATTAATAATAATATTATTATTAATATTATTATTATTATTATTATTATTATTATTATTATTATTATTATTATTATTATTATTATTATTATTATTATCATATTTATTGACATCGCGCTGGCAGTTTTATTTTTAAATTTAAAAATGGCGGGTTTTAATTTTTTCAATTTTTACTTTTCAAGTTCTGCCGCACTCTGGAATGGCCTCGTTAGTCGCTATTTTGCACTTGGTGTAATTAGAGTAGTCTGTTATATCCTATTATATTCGATTTTATTCGATTCAATTAAATTCTATTCTCTCTTCTTTTCTGTTCTACTCCATATACTTTATATTCATGCTTTGTTCTGCTCTGTTAGGATCTAACATAATCCTATTCTAAAGCGATCTATCATTGGCTTAGGCTTTAGTCCAAATGTTCGCCGCCAGGGCCTTTGTAATCTCTGACCTATGACCTTTTAGCTGTGGGATGCCCGGATGTCGTCGATCTCAACGAGTTCACGTGGTTCCGGCGAACGAAAGACGGACAGGGCATGGTGGGATGCCATCATTCAAACGTCACTTGGAAACTCATTTGCCATGACAACGCCTGGACGGGCACCTACCGCGCATGCTCAGGGCGTACGTATGATCGACTTCCGGTTTTGGTCCGGAAAATTAGTCCGCGTTTCATTCTATGCACTTAATAATCCAGCACGAGAGCCAGTATTGTATCTAAACATTTATAAAGCGCCTCTCACAGTATTCGCTAATCAGAGGCGCTCGGCAAACTATTGCCCACCCATGTAGTACTTAAGCCACGATTTCTTGATTCCATCAGTAATTCCACAATTGAATCTAAAATTAATCAGCTCTAGAATTATATACATTAGTAATTTTATGCTTTCATATTTCAGCGATTACTGAGTTGCTGACGTCATCAACCGTTGCCACGACAACCATTCCTGTGACGTTAGAGACGACGCCATTGATGCTGTTACCAAGTCTACAGAACTCCAAGAACTCAGAGGATGCTAGCAGCATCAGCAGCAGCAACATCATAAATACGAACACCAGTCAGTCTTACTACAGTCTCTCCATCTCCACAGATACGTCATAGATTCATATAGCGCACACTTACAGATATCCAGTTCGCTATCTTAATTATTGTCATTTAGCAAAAACACCCTCAGAATGCATTTAAATGACTGAAACGTATGTATGCATGCATGCATGGATGGCTGTATGTATGTATGTATGTATGTTTGTATGCAGGTATGTATGTATGTATGTATATGTTTGTTTGTATGTATGTGTGTATGTATGAATGGATGCATTTATATGTCTGTTTGTATGTATGCACACATACATGTATGTTTTATGTATGTATACATGCATGTGTGCATGTTGTATGTATATGTTTGTATGTATGTATATGTTTGTATGTATGTATGTATGCATGTATGTATGTATGTATGTATGTATGTATGTATGTATGTATGAATGTATGTATGTATGTATGTATGTATGTATGTATTTGTGTATGTATGTATGTATGTATGTATGTATGTATGTATGTATGTATGTATGTATGTATGTATGTATGTATGTATGTATGTATGTATGTATGTATGTATGTATGTATGTATGGATCATCTGTGCAGTTATACAGCGCCTGTAAGGACCTCACAAAGGCACCGAGGACCTAAGCGGTGCTAAATAGTAACAGTATTAGTAACTAATGACCTGGAATAGCCTCCCTCTGGCGCTTCGCTTGATTCCCAGAAACCTTTCTCCTATGTTCGTTTCGCACCTTAAGACTGCTCTTTTCAGCCGTGCTGTGGTCGGGAGCACCTCTTGAATAGTTCTCCGTGAAGAGGCGCTATATAAATGTCCGATATGAATGAATGAATGAATGAATGAATAATGACATATAGTGTCATATAGTCGGTATAGTGTTCATAACCGAAGTCTTTATAAAATGATAAACGGTATAAATCAAATAGTATAGTCATATTCAGTAACAGTGATTATAGTAATTGCAATACTAAATAGAAATTGGTTTTGTGATAATTAGAATAAGCATGTTAATCGTGATGATGATTAGTATGATGATATTATCGTCGTGGTAGTCGTCATCATTATCATCATCATCATCATCATCATCATCATCATCATCATCATCATCATCATCATCATCATCATAATCAGGAAGCGGTTGATCGCCATCATTTATCCGAATCCGACGCAATACATTCGCATCCGATAAATGAATGCGCCTGGCGTTGCCATAGTAACGACGTCGGGACTCTTTCCCCGGCGGATGAGTGCAATGACAGTTCTGCGGCTGGTGGATGAATATCGCAGGAGGATGAGGATGATGATGATGAAGAGGAGGAGGAGGAGGAAGAGATAATGGTGGAGGTAGATCCGGCGGAAGGATCAGAAAATCCCGAAAGGTAATGAGAGGAAGATCGATTCTGAGGATGAGACGGGATGCAACACACAAACAGACAGACACAGAGACAGAGAGACAGACAGAGACAGACACAGAGAGAGAATATCAAAGCCCCATAATACTTCAGGATCTACTTACTTCCTTCCTTCTTCCTGCCTTCCTTCAACCGACCGAGCGACTGACCGATAGGCCCCTTACCTAGACCGAGTATACGACCAGGGACGGCATAGCCCTGGGCACCTCATCTGTCTGTCTATCTGCCTGCGTGTCCTTCTATGTCTTTGTGGTTCTCTGTCTATGTCTACATGTCTCTATTCATGTCAGAGGTAGGTAGGCTTACTACTGGTTGTCTTTGTGCACGTCTGACTATGTCATTCTGCACATATTTGTGCCTCTTGCGCTGCATGTCTCTTGGCCGTGTATATGCGAGTCTGTATGTCTGTGTGTGTGTGTGTGTGTGTGTGTGTGTGTGTGTGTGTGTGTGTGTGTGTGTGTGTGTGTGTGTGTGTGTGTGTGTGTGTGTGTGTGTGTGTGTGTGTGTGTGTGTGTGTGTGTGTGTGTGTGTGTGTGTCTGTCCGTCTGTCTGTCTGTGTTTTTCCTTTCCAGCCACAACTGCGACTGTCTTTGTAGGGATCAGTCCATCGAATCCTTTGTCTGTTAATCTCCGTATTATCTCTTCGCAAATAGAGTCTTTGTTAGTCGATTATTTTGCTTACGAAGACGGTTGCTATTGTTGGCACTTCCTTATAATACCTTCGCTTTCATTCGTCTTCTCCCTCTCCCTCTCCCTCTCCGTCTATCTCTCTCTGTCTGTCTGTCGGTCTGTCTGTCTGTCTGTCTCTCCTCCTTGTTTACCTACATTTAACTATATTTTTTATCAATATCTATCTATATTTATATGTCCGCTGTCTGTCTGTTTGTCTGTCTATCTATCTATCTGTCTACCTGTCTGTCTATCTATCTATCTATCTATCTATCTATCTATCTGTCTGTCTGTCTGTCTGTCTGTCTGTCTGTCTGTCTGTCTGTCTGTCTGTCTGTCTGTCTGTCTGTCTGTCTGTCTGTCTGTCTGTCTGTCTGTCTGTCTGTCTATCTATCTATCTATCTATCTATCTATCTATCTATCTATCTATCTATCTATCTATCTTTCTATCTTTCTTTCTTCCTTCCTTCCTTTCTTTCTTTCTTTCTTTCTTTCTTTCTTTCTTTCTTTCTTTCTTTCTTTCTTTCTTTCTTTCTTTCTTTCTAGCAAACCATCTATCTATCTCTTTCTTTGTCTCTTTTCTTGTTCCAGATCTTTCTATGTGCGTTAGCCTTCCACTTCTGCATTCAGGGTTCGAATCCACGTTTGTAAATGTTGTTAATTTGGAAGCAGGAGTTTTTGGCTTGCGGCGGCTGCGTGGATTCCTTCTATTCGTGTTGGATTGTTTTAAGGACATGCGTGCTTCCGCGGAAGGGCCTCGATACTCAGGAACACTTCATCTTCAGTAGGCCCTACTGAAGATGAAGTTGTTCCATATACACATATATCTGTCTTTCCCTTCTCCCTCTCTCATCGCCTCATTTCCTAGTTGAATTCCTTCTTCCAGTCTCTTTTTTATGTTTCTTCGACGTCGACCAAAGAATTTCAGTCGGCCCATAGTCCCTCCCTTTGTCCTTTTTAGTCCCTCCGTTGCGCCCCTTCATTTGTTCAGTCGTCCGTCCCTCGCTCCGTTCATCCGTTTGCCTGTCCGTTCCTCTGTCTTCAACTGTAGTCCTTTAGTCCGTTACCCAATTTCTTTCTTCATATTTCATCTGTTCTTCTTTCTCTCTATCCGTCTGTCTGTTTATGTCCTTCATTACCTTTATCCTTCTTTCCTTCGTCCTTCTAATCTTCGTCCTTCTTTCCTTCTTCCCTCTTTCCTTCATCCTTCTTACATTCGTCCTTCTTTCCTTCGTCCTTCTTTCCTTCGTCCTTCTTACATTCGTCCTTCTTTCCTTCGTCCTTCTTTCCTTCGTCCTACTTTCCTTCGTCCTTTCCTTCGTCCTGCTTTCCTTTGTCCTTCTTTCCTTCTGTCCGTGCTTCCGGTCTTTAATGAGGAAACAGATTTATGAAGAGTGTATATGAATAGAATTTCGACGCTAAGTGTCGTCCGCACTACACATTGACCCCGGCGTTGACCTCTGGTCTCGATAACGACCATTGGCTGCCATCAATCTCAAAACCAGATTCTCTCCTATTAGAGACGTTCACCCCCCCCCCCCCCCCCCCCGACGCCCCCACCCCGGCTCACACAAATACACATCAAACGTAGGCTAATCCAAGGAAAACGAGTATTTCCACATATATGTCTAGTTGCGTTAAATAATAAAATATACTCCGAAAGAATTATCATGGAAAGGAAGAAAAAACGAAGATTAAAAAACTAAATTCATGGATTTGAAGAAAGCAATACATCTGCGACTGTGCCTTTCGAAGTCGGAAAAGCTAATTCGCGTGAAACGCGCTAAGATGGCAAGTATGCAAATTGGGTTAAAATGCCTCAGCTATTTGCATATTAATTTAGTTTATCTGTTCTGTTAGCTGTAGAACTGTAGAGTTTCAGTGTAGAAGTAGTTTTATTTCAATGTTATTATGATTCCCTGCCACGAAGCATAGTTTGTCCCATTTCTGCCTAATTTGAACCCTTGCACATCGATTATTTTGTAACTGACCAGGTCAAGTAAATATTCGTTTTCAATGGAGATTTTATGGGTCATCATTGATGGCAGTCTCAAGTCTCTGTGCGAATATGCTCCAATTTACTATTTCTGATAAGAGACTACTGGGCACAGCAGAGACTAGGTCGAGGTATGGAGAGAAGGAGGAGCAGAGGAGATCAAGTTGAAGCTTATAAGATTATCACAGGAAATGAAGCACTAGAGTGGGAGAGGTTCTTTGAATTAGTACCAAACAAGGCAACTCGTAAAGGAAAATTAGGGCAGAAATTCTTCAGTGCAAGAGTTGTAGACCTGTGGAATGGTTTGCATGATAGTACTGTCTCATTGGACACTATCACGGCTTTTAAAAGGAAGCTATAGGAAAATTGGACTATTAAGCATTCCAGGTTAATTTGCAGTGGTTCTAACACAGACTACACGTCTTCTGAACCACTTAAATCCATTCTAATGTTATGTTATGTTACGTTTAAAGTGAAATTTAACTCGTGCTGTCACAGAAGTAACCGTTTAGAGACCTGCATTAAAAATCAACTGCTATGGAAACATGCAGGTTTAACCTAATTATAACGTCTTATGGTTGCCAAGGCCATTTGTGTCGACCTTACTGTACCTTACATTAATACCTTGCCCTACCTTACCTTGCTTTACCTTATCTTGCCTTATCTTACCTTACGTTAATGTTCAATAGAAGTTTTCGATTAGATTTCGTAAACGTAATCTTGAGATTTCAACAGCGGCCGAAGAAAGATAGGTCGCGGAATCAGCCTGCAGTTTTCAAAGACAAAATGATTAGTATTAGTCGGGTAAGATCAAGTTTGGTTCCAGGCTAAAATCTCATGATAAGCCAGGTATACGATGGATGCTGCTTAGAATTGGAGTGGAGAGAGAGAGGCAAGGGGAAGAGGAGGAATGGGGATAGGATGTGTACATGGAAGAGGAGTTTATTGGAATATTTTACGTGGTTGCCTCCTTGTGCTGATGAGTAACTGCCTGGTCGATTGTACTCCATCAAATATCTTATTTCAATTTCATCCGTATACCCGGTCGCAGATCTCTTTCCTCTGCGATACAGGGTGACCTGGGTATTGCCCCGTTCCATACTGCACCAATTCAACATGCTCTGTATTGAATGTATTCATGTGTTCGTGTCTGGCGGGTTAATCTCATGTTTTTCATTTATTATTCAAGAAGAAGCTTTGTCGTGTCCGGGTCCTCTTTCCGGAACACGCGTACGGGTTACCTGCAACATGATTTCTCCTAATTATGCCTCTGTTCCTCCAGCGGTTGAACATCATTCTATTCTATTCATTCTATTCTATTCTATTCATTCTATTCTATTCTATTCATTCTATTCTATGCTATTCATTCTATTCTATGCTATTCATTATATTCTGGTATTTTCAGGTCGGTTGCACCTGTGATTCATCTTCTTGAAGAGGCACTATTTAAATATGCATGCTCTCAACAATTCTAAGTGGTGTACTAACATGTCGTACGACTAGTTTAGTTTTGTTGAAAATGGATCTGATTGCCAGTGATTATAGATTTTTTGTGGTTGAAGATGGATTGAACGGGGTTTAGATCTGGATTAGTGTTAAGCTGGAGTATAGATCATGCTGCTAAACTGGCCTGGGAAACGCTGGATTCGTTGGGTTTTAAGTCACTTGTAGATTGATGGATTCTTTCTATAAACGGTCGAGCATATCTTGGTGAGGCGCTACATAAATAATCTGAATGAATGAATGAATCTGCCATGAATTATGTAACAGTCAGAGTTAAGAATACCACTTTGTCTTTTTCCGTGGTTACTCTTCAACTTTCCGGTACAAATTACAAATAATGGACCTCACTTCCGGTCCATTTAAGAAACAAGATCGGTACTTCCGGTAGCATGACTTGGGCCACTTGACATACTTGAACAGCGCGACAAATGACATTCCATTTAGATGTAATACCTTGCGACAACAGACCTGCCTGTATTATTTTGTCATTGTATTTGCCCGTGTGTCTGTCCGTGTGTGTTCCTGTTTATCCGTGTACGTGTAAGACTTTCTGTCTGTCTGTCTGTCTGTCTGTCTGTCTGTCTGTCTGTCTGTCTGTCTGTCTGTCTGTCTGTCTGTCTGTCTGTCTGTCTGTCTGTCTGTCTGTCTGTCTGTCTGTCTGTCTGTCTGTCTGTCTGTCTGTCTGTCTGTCTGTCTGTCTGTCTGTCTGTCTGTCTGTCTGTCTGTCTGTCTGTCTAAAATTGTAGAACTTTCTCCTTGCAGCTATTATGACGTCGGTCGTTGGACTCATCGTGACGTCTGTCATCGGTGTTGTTGTCATAATATTCATCATCATCGTTATCATCAGAAGCAGGCGGTGAGCAATTCTAGAAACTAGACAGATCGATCTTGCGCAGGAAATCTCTAAAGAAAATCAAATCAAACAATCATTTGAGCTCAGATGCAAGCTAAAATGAACGAATTAGTGCAATTTGTAACTAACAGATCGGCATATCAATTATTTCTCAGTAAATATACACGTTTTTCGATAGTGACCTTATGCATGGCTTTGACTCATGTCGTTTTTCAATGAATTGATCGGGTGAGATCCTTCACCACCGCTGCCCGTTTGAATAGGCGCCACGCCATTTAAGGTCCCCGTGTATGGACCGTGCTAGCCCGAGATTTACATCTCTGAACTATGCCAACATCGGGAGGCGAACCTGCGACGTGAGCTTCTTAGTCTCTTTGCTTCTTTTCCGCAAATGCTTCTAGACCATTTATTAGATCGTAGTTTCATTGTGTTAGGTCGCGAGCGCCTCTGTCTCTTCAGTTGTGGCGCTATATAAATTTCAACTACCATTGCCAGCCATCCGCCCATCAATTCATCCACCCATTCAATTCAGTCAGTCAGTCAGTCAGTCAGTCAGTCAGTCAGTCAGTCAGTCAGTCAGTCAGTCAGTCAGTCAGTCAGTCAGTCAGTCAGTCAGTCAGTCAGTCACTTAGGCAACTGGTCCGTCGGTCCGACAACTTAGTATATAATATAACAATTGTCAATTCTACCCCAAAAAAACTCATAAATTGCATCGCGAATGTTTTCTTTTGAATTTAGAAATAACCTAAACCGCAGTTGTGATGGAGAGGATTCGGGTGAAGCAAAACTCTACATGACCAATCAGAATTCGTTTCTGTCGTCGGTGGGCGGAGCCACTGCGCCGAGCGGCGACGTTTCTCAGCAGCGCCACCTGGTGAATGTCAACGGTCAACAGTACGAACACGTCTGGCCTTCTGCGCCGCGACAAACAGCGCCTCCCAGCGAACTGACTCGCAACGACTCTGGACCACAGCTGAAAACATTTGGCGCCGTAAAAACGCGACCCGTGAACAATCGTGCGAACGGTAGAAACGGAATTTAGGTTTTTAGTTAGATTCGTTAGCTGATTGGTTACTTAATGGACGTTGTTTATTTAACTAGCCAGTTAGGTACCAGCATGCTCATCATCATCATCATCGTCGTCGTCGTCGTCATCATCATCATCATCATCATCATCATCATCATCATCATCATCATCATCATCATCATCATCATCATCATCATCACCACCACCACCACCACCACCACCACCATCATCATCATCATCATCACATCATCATCATCATCTGGCAGTGTCTGCGTATATGAGGAATGTCCTCCACTGGCTCCCTTACCCACAGAGCGTAACTTACCGGATCTCAGCCTTGGTCCGGCGGTGCTTTAAGTGCTTGACCCTCCATACCTGCGGGAGGTCTGCTGTCCCACCTGATGTTCGCAGCGTCGTTGCTCTCTCCGCTCAGCTGCGCACGCTGAGCTTATTGTTCCCCGTGCGCGGATAGCCATACGGCAGCGCCGTGCCTTCTCTGTCCCCATGACCTGAAATGGCTCCCTACCATGATCCGCCAAAT
>OY744612.1:19576567-19594067 GCA_963556255.1 Allolobophora icterica | reverse complement strand
TAGCCTATGATCCCTTTGAGCTGTTCTTTGTGAACAATGTCACGTTTAAATCCAGTGTTTAATCTAGACGTGTTGGGGGGATGTCCCCCCAGGATTTGTGTTTCCTCCCAAGAGGCCAGCAATATAATAATGTAGAGACGTTTTGTGGAGGGAAAAACTCCACGATACATGACCCCTCGAGAGGTGAGTATTAGACTTTTTGAGAGATGAATTCCTAAAACGTTTTTGAGAGAGAGTTCTTATAGGAAAAGTGTAAAAAGTTGGACGAATGACTAAAAAAAGGTCATCAACTTTTTTAAGGATGAAAGTTGAAAAAGTTTGGATGAAAGTCGAGAAAGTCTGGACGAAATGACAAAAAAATGGTTGGCCCCCTCAGAAACCTTGTTTCCCCTCCCAGAAGAGGGGGACTAGATTAAACACTGGTTTAAATCCAGCTGAAGTTTCATATATAAGCTAATTGTCACTGTCAACTACATGTGAGCTGTACAGTAAGCACAGGAAATTCAGTATCAAATGATTTAAAATCCACAAATCGTCTGGAGAACTCTTCTGTCAAACTTGACAGTTCCCATAGTTTTGTTCTTTCATCTGCTTTGAAAGCAACATTAGCTTTACTTGAGCGTATATCCTACAGATCATGTGCAAGAACCTCTGCAGGGAAGCGGGGCAGATTGGCAGAGTTAATGCTTAGAGTTATTATTAAAGACGAGACCGGAATAGCAAGCAAGAAAACTTCTCGCGGTCTGAATTTGTAAAAAATTTCTGAAGAACTGTGGGGCCGGATAAAAAGTGTTGGCGGGCCGGATCCGGCTCGCGGGCCGTAGTTTGCCCACCTCTGCCGTATAACATGACTGCTCTACCATACCGCCTCAGAAATAGAAAATAAGAATGTAAAAAGTAGAAATGTGAAAAAATAGAAATGTAAGAATGTAAGAAGTAGAAATGTAAGAAATTGAAATGTAAGAAGCAGAAAATGTAAGATTGTCACAAGTAGAAATGCAAGAATGTAAGATGTAGAAATGTTAGAATGTAAGAAGTAGAAATGCAAGAATGCATACGAAGTATAAATGTAAGAAGTATAAATGTAAGAAGTATAGATGTAAGAAGTAGAAATGTAAGAAGTAGAAATGTAAGAAGTAGAAATGTAAGAAGTAGAAATGTAATTGGTAGAGTTCTCAATCCCATGTGGATGGAAGATGAGGCTCTCATATCCTTGACTCTGCTCTTGAACCGACAATGTTCGAATCGAAACACCTGAAAAGGGTCCAGCGCCTCGCAGGACTTCCCGTTTACTTCCCAGCTTCTTTCAGTGCCAAATTATGCCTCTGCAGGGTTACAGAGGCACGTGCGCAAGCAACCCGCCCACAGTCGTTACATGGAGTCGAACCAGCAATTGTGACCAAGCGTGTTCCCCATAGACCACCGCGTCACATCAATCAGTATGCACCAAATATGCATTTATAACCATGCATACAAATACCAAAGTGGTTGAGGTTTTATTTGTGCTTCAGCTAAAACATCCTTCAAATTCCAGAACTGCATGGGCAGTCATTGTTCAAAGAGGCGTGTCATAAATACAGGAGCTCACCGCGCTTGCCCTTTGTCTTCATGCGCTATTGTCTAGAATCATTGTTAAGCAGACATGTATGGAATCCGGTAATGGCCTACCGTTCTCCTCGGTATACCCTAATATAAACGGTACTACCGTAATTATAAATGTAATTAATTATTAAATTATTTAGACAATTTCACCAAAGGGACAAGCACAATAACTTAATTATATATTAGATCTCTGTCTTATGAGCTTTATGCGTATTAGTGCTTGAAATTAATTCTTTTAATAGGCCTATACCGTTCAATTTACTAGATGGAGAATGGAGATGAAAGGTTTATTGCACCGCAGATTCATCAGTGTTTTCCTATAGTCCCTATAGGCCTACTATTTTCTTGAGGTTAACTTCGACGGTAAATATTTTCATTGATTTTCCCAACTATACAGTTCTATGATCAAATTTGAGCTGTATTCATACAGACCCCAGAGAGTTATCTAGCCATTGTAATCTTTAATTTCACAGGTCTCTATATATAGCCACTAATTAGATATATTGATCTCGAAAAGCACCTTGGTTCTTTAAAGGCGCTATGAAAATGCTAAGATGTTAGCACACAAGAACCAGATATTCTTGTTATAACATGCTTCAACATTACACGAATTTCGAAATAACACGGTCAGGATAATCGATCCCAAAATTAACACACTTATAGAAAATAGATGCGATACAACGCGATCTCGTTATAAAGCGGCCCTTGCCATATGGCTCAGGCTGTCAAAGACGGCGTTATAACCAGTTTCTAGAGTACATGCATATTGCAAAAGAAGAGTCCCTCAAGCTAGTCTTGAGGCAGCCATGAGTAAGAAGTGTTAGCGACTTCATTTTCTTAACCTCGTCATATGAGAACGGTTGGCCAGTCCTCTCTCTCTCTCTCTCGCCATCTGTCTTCCCATGCACCGATGTGTACGGTCAGCCTACTGATTATAGCTTAGTTGGCTTAGTCGGGTCGGACAGAAATCTCGATCAAAATTCTGTCCTGGTGGGATTTCACCCCCCGACCTCTCGCTTGACAGTCGAGCACCCTGACCAATACACTATCGAGCACCCAGTTACATTGACTAGTTATTAAGCCATTGTTATCGTCCTATTTAAATCGTTATCCAATGTGCGTATCGAGACATTTAGACCACGCCTTTTAAACCTCTGAACAACGCTATAACCGCCTTAATCGTAATATTATAAGTGAACATTTACATAACGCCTCTTTAAAAAAATACTTCTGACAGGTGTCTCCGACCTGGCAACAGAAAACACGAAACATGGAGGGCAGGGTTTGAATTGTCAGATTTGAACTGGGGGTTGAACAATTCTCACATGTCCGGGTGTCCCGATCGGAATTTCTTATGTACCTAAAACCGGTATACATCTTAACATGTAGTGGGTGTACAGTGTACTCGATCCTTAGCTGTGTCTAAAAAAATCGAGCAATGAGTTTTTTCAGAAGATTTCTAGCAAAAATGATTTGTGGGATAACCTCTCCAAAACCCCCATCAATTCAATCCCCGAGAGAAGGCAACCGAAGCTCGTGTCGTACATAATATGTTGCAATGGCAGGCATCCTCCTACTCCTGAATGAGGGACCGTCGTCGACCAAACTATCATATTACTTTGTGGAATGCTGCGATGTGGAATGTTAACATATGTGTTTATCGGTGAACCGTGAAAGTATGAAATGCTAAATGTTTCTCTTCTGAGTTTGGTGAAACAATAGGTATGCCACATGGTTTAGCAAATGAACGCTCTGCTCATTGATTTGTTCGTTCGTTCATTCATTCATCTGTTCATTCATTCGTTCACTCGTTCTTTCATTCACTCAGTTTTTCGTTCATTAATTCTTCGTTCGTTCATTCGTTCATTCAGTAATTAATTCGTTCATCCCTCAATTTATTCGTTCATTCATTTATCCATTCGTTCATTCATTCGTTCGTTCATTTGTTTGCTCGTTCATTCATTCGTTCCTTCATTCACTCCTTTATTTATTCGTTCATTCATTCGTTTATCCATTCGTTCATTCATTCATTTGTTCGTTCATTCATTCATTCATTCGTTTGTTCACTTGTTCATTATATAATGCTCCTTCTAGACATAAAATCGGAGGCCTAACTCCGCCCGCAGAAGCGAACCGTTTCATTCCGTCCTCTTCCTTAAATCCGCATTTCCCGTATATCAGCCTCCACGAAATACATAGGAGCAGCACAGACGTAGACAGAGAGCCAGATGATCAAAGAAATAGGCACAGAATGAGAGACAGACAAATAGATAGAGTGAGACAGAGGCACACAGACACAGTGAGAAGAACACAGAGTGAGAAATCACCTTTGTACCGTTTCCTAGTCTCATCAAAGAATAGCTTCGTTGCTCATTTTTAATTAAATTCCTTCCACCTTCTTCGCCCACATCGTCTGCTCTCCATTCTCACCGCAGCATATACTTCCTATATCGTCAATAATTAGCTGCCCACGTCTGAATAGAAGTCCAGACAGACAGACAGACAGACAGACAGACAGACAGACAGACAGACAGACAGACAGACAGGCAGGCAGGCAGGCAGGCAGGCAGACAGACAGACAGACAGACAGACAGCAGGCGTTCCTTAACTTGGCGCGAATTAAAGATC
Source organism: Allolobophora icterica (assembly GCA_963556255.1). Lineage (NCBI taxonomy): Eukaryota > Metazoa > Annelida > Clitellata > Crassiclitellata > Lumbricidae > Allolobophora > Allolobophora icterica. The sequence continues at coordinate 19,589,837 of OY744612.1, read as the reverse complement.
GGTGCGCGCACCAGCGCTGGAGACCAATCACAGCTTAGAATTCCCGCTTAAGCGACCTACCACCTGGACTGCCCTAAAGTAGCAATGGACTTAAACCCCGACGACTGAACAAGAAATTTCAACCTACGACATCGAGACCAATTTTGTGTTTACAGGCTGTTAAGTAGCAGTCCATGTCTCGCAGACGCCGGGCTCCAAAATAAGCGTCCCTAAGTGGCAGAGGTGAGACTGCTGTCAGTTTCAACGCCGGTAACGCAATCAGTAGAAGAGTAACACTCGTTACACCTGCGAGTGTCAAGGAACCGTTCTGTCCACTTGAGTTACTCGAATCGGATCTGGCGATCGGTTCTGGCGATTAATAGGTTAACAGAAAACGGATTAAATAATAAGTGAATAATTGTGTCAACAAGACTCGGTTTAGCCGTTATCATATCGAGTTAATTTTAAATAAGATGACTGAAGTTGCTTGGGGACTTGTATTGGCCGAGTTTGGATTATTTGTTAAAGCCATGTTGTAAGGTATGAGTACATTGTTTACTTCAAATCAATTTAATACGATAGAGTACTATAGGGACCGCCGACACTGGTACTTCAGAGTACTAGGAACTACACAAGAAATCCAGAGTACTAGGATCGGAGGAAGAGTACTATATGTCAAGCAAGTACTTTAGAGTATTAGACAGTGAGCAGGTACTTGATAGTAACAGAAGTTACTGCTGACAGAAGTTCAGAAACCAAGCAGATACTTACAAGTACGAAACTGAGCAAGTACTTCAGCGTACTACGAACTACATGAGTTTACTAATGGGTGTTGAAAGGACTCTGGTGAGACGTGGGTGTCGAGTGGCGAGAAATGCAGTTCCATGTTCAGGGTTCACTTCCTTGGTACGTGTTGCAGTTCTCGTGACCTGGACTCTGAAAATACTCAACGAACCAAAAGGAGTGGCTGCGATAACGCTCCCACCAGTCAACTGGAACACTTCGAATCCAATGTAAGTCGCAGTATGAAATGTTTGCAAGTGTTTGTATGAATTTCCCATCCACTTATCCATCCGTCCATCCATCCATCTATCCATCGTTCAGTCCATCCATCAATCGTTCTATCCATCCGTCCGTCCGTCCATCCATCCATCCATCCATCCATCCATCCATCCATCCATCCATCCATCCATCCATCCATCCATCCATCTATTCATCCATCCATCCATCTATTCAACCAACCATCCATCCATCCATCTTTAGAATTGCTCTAGGCCTACAACTGAACTGCGTTCTGTGAATTGTCTACTGTGTACTGATGCTGGCTGTCTGGTAACAGATAACATTCACTGTGGCCTAAAGGTCGTAGTTTCTTATTGAATTCAGACAAATGCCCGGCTGCATCCAGCACGATATAGTGGTTTTCCTTTAGAAAGCCACTGTAAGATTGGTACTGGTTAACAAAATAATAATCGACTAATCTCCAAAATTTAACGTCGATGAATCGATTAAATTCGATTAATTTGATACCTGTTACGTAAAGCATGAAAAACTAGAAATGTATAGTCATGAGTCAGTTACGTCAGCAATGTTTTTGAACCACGGTAAGCGAACTGTTTATTGCAATGAAGACAGTTAATTTTGTCACATGCATCTGCGACTTTTCCATCAGCATTTACCTGAAATGCAAAATGATCGCTTAATTTTCCACTCAAATGGTTCACATTATTATTATTGTTCGCCATATTAGTTCAGTAAGAAATTTGATCGAACAAGCCGAAATTAATCGATAAAGTGTTTAACGATTAAGCGATTAAGTAATCGTTAAAATCCGCAGTCCTGATAATATTAATTAATTATTAATTCGGAGGACTTTTATAGCGGCCCCCCAAATTTATTCGAAAGAATATATCAGAATTTCGGTTTTAGCGCAGTCATTAGAAGCACCCGGTCAACTTTTCTTGAGAGGAATGTGTCTAGGTCACGATAAGTGGAAAAGAGTCTGTGAAATAATTTATTGTACTTCGGTGCATGGAGAGGAGTCAGCGCAGGTCAACAGGTTTGAAGAATAGACTTCTCAAGTGCTGTGATCGCTGTTCCACACCTGAGTCTTTCAAACGTTTTTTTTGCACCAATGTGCAAATTGACCCATTAAACCACTAGACTATGGATCAAAGGAATCATTTAACACAGACAGATAGACAGACAGATATATAAACAGACTTATAAACAGACATTAAGACAGACATTTAAACAGACATTTAAACAGACAGAAAGACAAACAAGGGAATGACCTTTCATCTGTATAGTACCCTAAGTCCGAAACCCCTTTCGATTACTTTTATGGTTCGTCGGCGTTTTAGTCCTTAGTCCATTCAATGGTCAATTTTACGGCTGACTAACCGTTCTTTAGTCTGACCAACTTCGTCTTTTATCTGACACACGCACACACACACACATCAAAGCCCAATTGCCGACAAGTACTAGTAATTCCCGAACACATGCAGCACTCGCGTCGTGCTTTTCAGTCAGACAAACAGCGTGGCTTTCATTCGCAGAGAAATGTGTGATAGCCACAATATAAGAGAGATCTGACGTAGCCAAAAGAAAGATTAAAGTAATGTCAGCCACAAGTTGTAGTTACAGATTAAAGCAGTTAAAACCAGAGGCTGTCGATTCCGCTTTATTGTCTGTCTGCGTGTCTGTCTGTCTGTCTGTCTGTCTGTCTGTCTGTTTGCCTGTCTGTCTGTCTGTCTGTCTGTCATTAGATCGACGCTATGTATTCATCAGTGTTGCTTATCTACATTTCATTGTTCTGTTCCTAATAAAGGCAAGGTCAGGTTGACGTCAAAAGATTTCGCTAGACACCCGTTTGTCTGCTATTGTTCTGGTCATTTTAGTCTCTGGTTTTATCAGACCTTATTTTCAACGCGCATGACTTAACCATATAAAGCGTTTTATTACAACATTTCTCAACCCTACAATAAAGCTCCTTTCCTTGTGCCCCGCGGAGAATGTGACCCTGGAAGGGTGAAATGGGGACTCAATGAGGGATAATTACTGGCGTCCGTAGCCCTCCAATAAATTTTATTGCAATGGACGGTATATATATGACTAAATTCCTCGCTGGGGTACACGTCAAAGCGAACCCATTTCGCATACAACGGTGTGAAATTGATGTCGGGTCACGTACCCAACCCGACCTTATTAGTTAGGAATTGACACCAGATAGAGTTGGTACAAATCGAGAGAGTTAAAGTTGAAAGCGCTACCCCGACAACACTGACATCCCGCGTGGGCCTTTGGGTGACCTCGTGTGACCCCGTCGTTCTTACCCCAGCTGCAGAACTATTTTATATCGATACGTGTGAAAGAGGTCTTTGTTAAGTTGTTTCTTATCTTGTGTTTGACGGGGATTTTATCGACCACTTACAAGTCGATTAGCGTCAGGGTGTTAAAAGGTGACTGGCCTATGTCTGTTTGTGTCTGTCTCATTCTGACTTTTTATGTCTGTATCTTTCTCGCTTCGTGGTCCTGTCCTATAGAGTCCCGGTCCCTTTGCCTGTGTGTCTGTCTGAGTCTGTCTGTTTGTCTGTCTCTTTCTCTGCGTCAGTCTGTCTCTCCGTCTGCCTGTCTTTCTGTCTGTCTGTCTCTGCGTCTTTCTCTGCCTGTCTGTGCGTATCTGCCTGTCTGTGTGTGTGCCTGCCTGTCCCTGCGTCTGCCTGTCTGGGTGTGTCTGTCTGTCTGGGTGTCTGTCTGCATTTCCGTTTCGACGTTTTTATGTGTCTCGATCGCACACTCCTGCTCGTTCTCCTCCTCCTCCTCCTCCTCCTCCTCCTCCTACTCCTCCTTGTCTTCTTTCGTAATGAATTCTTCATGTTTTCGCTGGTGCTGACAAAGCGCTTTCGTTTCCGCTTAGCAGCGCTAAGCAGCGTTCGGTCATGCAGTCGACTAATCACGACAAACTGATTAATTACGTCGAAAAACCACGTGTCCACATGCATGCATAATTAATCATTGATGAATAATCAGCCATTTCTGATTTCTGCCCGAATCGCGTCCGCGGGGCATGACATATGTGCGCTATTGACCCTAATTTATATGTAGATTTATGTAAATTGCGTAACGGTCTATGCATGAGAGAACGCATGCGCGGCATGACCACCTGGGATGTCTTGAATGTACCGGGGCAGGTGGGTGAGGTCGGGGTTGAGGGTGAGGGGTCGACCCACGGCGGTGGGGCAGTGGGTGCAGATTAAGAAGCCCTGGGGTGTACGGTGCGTGATCCAGGACCAAGTCTCTCGTTGGGGTCCAACAGCTGCTGTCCCCACGGTGGGCAGGCACGTTTCTTCCAGGCCATTGGGGACGATGACGACGACGATTGCGATGATGAAGACGACAACGATGATGACGATAACGATTGCGATGATGACGACGACAACGATGATGACGACGTCGGTGATGAGGACGATCAATCAATCAGTTTTTTTTATTGCACCCATTGATTACAAGACTTAAATTAATTAGAATACTAGATGCAATTCAAAAAGGCAAAGACAATGGGCAGCCCGTGCGAAGATAAGTGAATGTGTTAGAGCCTTTTTATGCTGATACGTGGCTATATGACCAGTTTTGCTCTTTCCAATAGCTCAGGGATCTGTGTATGTATGTATGTATTATATATGTATGTATGTAAGTATGTATGTATCTATGAATGCGTGTATCAGGGCACTTAATATATCGCACTTTATAATGTCATAAAAGTGCTGCACCATATATATGACTCTCAAATACACCTGAGCAAAATAAAGGCGTTTTCAGGCAGCTTGCAAATGTATGCTAGTCAAAGGCTTTTTGACTTTTTATGAGAATGTAAGGGAAAATGTTGCAAGATGATGATCCATGACATGAGAAGGGACGATGGCTCTAGTGATGTTGAGAAGCGCAGAGCGCAACGATGGCCAGCCCATTTGACTCGATGTATGTCAGGATTGTCAGGGCAGTGCCCTCAACTGTGGCACTCATCATCATAGTGATCTTGAATTCAATGCACTCCGCAACAGGAAGCAAGTCTATTGTTTCTCGCATGTGCTGCGAGCATAAGCGAACATTTCGGCTTGCTCGCTACGAATCGAGGGGAACGGTTTAAACGGACTAGACCTGGTGCAATCGGAACAATTTGACAGTTCCGTAAAGATACAACTGCACTAATTCTGGCGAGTCCTGATGAATTAATGAAGGAGTGTCCTGCAGTGCTGCACGACAGATTGACCCGTATGACCGTATACACTGAATCATCCATCCTGGCCGCACGTCTCCTCGCTCTTCAACACATGCTGATCTGGTTGCCGCACTATTTCGTACCTTCATGGGGAAACGTGGCATATTTGTCTATAGACATCACGTGACTCCGATTCTGGTGGTGGTTATAGTTGCTGTTTAACGACGCTGTGTCATAGCAAAGATGATTAGCGTCACTCTCCTCCTTTATCCATGCAGGCTTGTGACTGGCACTGCCAGAGTACGAGCAGTGGCGAAGCCAGGGGCGTCTATCCCACCCCTAAGCATTGGAGCAACATCCCTTTTCCCCTCTTCTTCCCCTCCCCGTTCCTCCCCACCCCCCCTAAAATGGTTGCACACACACTAACAGATCTTCCCCCTATTTCTTGGATGGAGCATTTGCTCCAAGGTTTCTATGGTGTAGAGGTCACTGGGCGAAGCTACTACTGGTGGGGTCGTGTTGGTAGTCGTATGTTAATGAGCGAGTCAGAGCGACCCTTTCTCACGCGCTTTTTCCAGTTTCGACTGAAATTAGGATTAAATTTATCAATTACATAGGAACCAATCATATATATAGATATGACCTGCATCTGATGTTACAGATGCTATGGCTAATCGGAAGGAACGTATTTATGGGGAGAAGATGTGATTTGCCGTCGACGGATAGATGGCGCTTTGCTTAGCAGGAACTACTTATGTGGCGCAGTATAATCAGATTTTCATTGATCCTGCGATTACCCTTAGACCCAGGAGATGAGCTGGATGAAAATGAGCTAAATGAACGGCTCAAAATACTCTGTAATTATCGTCATCATCGCCATTACCTCCAGCGCTTTCAAATATACGTCGTGTATGTATGTATGTATATATATATACATATATATATAATGTATAGAGAGAGAGAGAGAGAGAGAGAGAGAGAGAGAGGGAGGGAGGGAGGGAGGGAGGGAGGGAGGGAGGGAGGGAGGGAGGGAGGGAGGGAGGGAGGGAGGGAGGGAGGGAGGGAGGGAGGGAGAGAGAGAGAGAGAGAGAGAGAGAGAGAGAGAGAGAGAGAGAGAGAGAGAGAGAGAGAGAGAGAGAGAGAGAGAGAGAGAGAGAGAGAGAGAGGTATAGCATAGGCGTGTAATCATTGTAATAAAACATAATCTGATAAAATTACTTGTAGGCCTAGTAATTAACGTGATCAAAGTGTATAATTCAGCGACATTGGCGCTATGAGTTACCATTGAAATAACTAGCCTACATAAGATTCATTCAACTGCGTCATCATGGCAAATTACGTTTAGATTTTCCTTAAGATCTAACGCTACACGCAAGCATACATCTTTTAGTATCATTATATTATATTCATTATTATATCTAATATTAAAATATATGTAATCTTATACTGCCCTCATAAGAAAGAACCACGCATCTGCAAAAAGTTGATTTTGAGATAAATGCAAAAAACATAAATTGGTTGTTGCCAAGTAGATCCTATATTCATATTCATTTTTGCTTTTAACCAACATATGCAACAAAAAGCTACCATTTTTAGGGGAAATGAATTTTAATTATTTTTTCTCATAAATATTTAAAATATCAGTTAATGTGTTTTTACTTAGCTTTGAAGGCCGACGACAGAACCCAATAATTGTTAAGAACAACGCATCTGCATAAAATCGTGTTTTAGTGTTGAACATTTCAACAATTGTCTCATATTTCAGGTCAATTATATCAAACAACATAGGCGTAAACTGTGGGGTACGAGGGGTACGCGTACCCCCACTATTTTTTACACGGGAGCACCGTACCCCCACTTTTTAAACAATGTCAATCAATATTTTATTTTATGAGCCTTCTCAGAGAACGCAGTCTCCGCCCTGCTTCGTGTATGTAAGAAATTGGTATTCTCACTTTTTAGACCAATGTTACGCCTCTGGGGGTACTAGGGGTATCCGTACCCCAATTTTTTAAACAATGCCAATTAATATTTTATTATTGAGCCTTCCCAGAAATCGCAGTCTCCGCCCTGCTTCGTGTATGTAAGAAATTGGTAGTCTCACATTTTAGACCAATGTTACGCCTCTGGGGGTACTAGGGGTATCCGTACCCCCAATTTTTAAACAATGCCAATTAATATTTTATTATTGAGCCTTCCCAGAAATCGCAGTCTCTGCCTTGCTTCGTGTATGTGAGAAATTGGTATCCCACTTTCTAGACCAAAGTTACGCCCCTTGGGGTACGAGTGGTACGCGTACCCCCTACGTTTTTTACTGGGGTTACCGTACCCCTACTTTTTAAACAATGTCAATCAATATTTTATTATTGAGCCTTCCAGAAATCGCAGTCTCTGCCTTGCTTCGTGTATGTAAGAAATTGGTATCCCACTTTTTAGACCAAAGTTACGCCCCTTGGAGCACGAGAAGTACGCGTATCCCCTACTTTTTTACTGGGGGTACCATACCCTACTTTTTAAACCATGCCAATCAATATTTCATTATTTATCCTTCCCAGAAATCGGAGTCTCTGCCTTGCTTCTTGTATACAAGTAAGAAATTGGTACCCCCACTTTTTAGACCAAAGTTACGCCGCTGTCAACCGTAAATTTAAAGATATGAAACCAGTTATATACAGCTTTAATATATTGATATCGCTTATATTTGATCATATCCGACTATCAAAGCAGTCTGGGATAGTGAACATGTCACAGGAGAGATGAAGAAGAACCGCACTTAGGCCTACTAATCTGCGTCTTAGGTCCACAACATCTGATGTCTTAATATCTTGCCAGATTTTCTTCTATTTTCTGGCATCAGAACGGTCAGTTTAGAAATAATGTCATCTTTTTTCTGCCGGAGAATCCCTCTCGCCATAGTTCTTGTATTTGGTTTGAACGCCTAATATTTGCATATAGGCCCTACGTGCAATAAAGATTATCTTTACTGCATGAACAATTATGTAAAGAAAATTCTTCACACCGCTCGTTACCCAGTTTGTAAATGAAATGTTCATCTACTTGATCACATTATGATTGAGATCATAGTAGCAGACTACAACTTAATGTTTCGCTGTAAAGTCATTATACATTTCTGTAATAGAAATATCTGATGGGAAGTATAGGCCTACGCCTGTTTGGGCATGCTCCCGACGATAGTGTGATATGGTTGGATGAAATGAAACAATGTGTAATCGACTAAAAAACAGCCAGGCGCATCCCACACCCGCTGTAGGCATACTTATCCTCTTCATACATTTTATCATATCGTCTATCTGACTCTTTCAAGTTAAATCATATAACCCTCAACCCTGTAAGCCTACAAAACAATCTGGGTCTACCCGAATCCCCGAAATCAGATAAAATATGGAAATGCAAAATTGGTCGAATTCCAGAAAACAATATTCTGCCAAGCGCTCCAATCCTGAAAACTAGTACGGATTAGCCGGCCAATATCCTGAATAGTATATTCGAAAATGTCTCTAAAAGTTAGATTTGCGCAAATAACTTTGTTGTAACTTGGAAAATAGATTTCAGAGATCCTACGAAATTCTGTTTCGGAAATTAGGGTGTCGGGAATTCGCTACGCACGCAAAACAATTACCCGTAGTAACAAACAAAGCCATGAAAAATCATTCAAAAACATTTAAAACGTTTGAAATTACTATATTTATTGTTTCTCAAATTTCACTTAATCTCACGGCGTGATGAATGATGAAAACCACAAAGACGGACTAAAATTAGAGTCTTAAAAATAATGAATTATCGCTCAGATTCGTAAACTTAAACGTAAACATTGTCGGGGAGTAGTGACTGCGCATGCGCGTGGACACGGATCTGCAGAAAACGCTCTCTGTTACTAGCAAGAAACCACGCATGTGAGATGCGTGGTTCTTACTTAGTATTTGATACGAAGTGTGCAGATACGTGGTATTAACAAACGCTGGTTCTCTATGATCGCATCAAGATAGGAGGTTCTTACTTCCTACCAAGGTGTAAGACCACTAATACATGCAGAAACTGCATCTAACTCAAAACGGCCAAATTTTCAGTTACGTGGTTCTTTCTTATGAGGGCAGTATACTGCTATAGTCAACAAAATCATTTATACAGCGCCTCTACCTGTCGTAGGTATGTAATGTTGATATACACGGTGATGTATTTGTCGTTTTGCGACTGAACCCTTTGATGTACATACGGATAAGATCTTCGCAACCCCTATTAACCTTTGGCTGACTGCTGGGCGACCTCATCTACCCTTCGAGCCATTTGAACAATGATCAGGTTACCCCGTCTTCCTATGTTTCGATCGCCAAAATAGCGGAAGACTTCCGTATGGTTCATCTCTTTCTCTCGCTATCCACACAGCTCTAAGGTGCAAGTTGATATCTTACCCTGTCCTATTCATTTCCGAATTCCTTCTTTTATCTCAAAGATATAAAAAAACACAAGGAACTTTATAATAATAATAATGATAATAATAATAATAATAATAATAATAATAATAATGATAATAATAATAATAATAATAATAATAATAATAATAATAATAATAATAATAATAATAATAATAATAATGATAATTTTTTTTGCCCCGAGGTATACAGGATCCCTCAGGGACTTCAACATTATTTACAGAGTAGATTTGTCCGGAATGGGCCCTATTTATTATTATTATTATTATTATTATTATTATTATTATTATTATTATTATTATTATTATTATATCTCACTTATTACTTATGCAAAGTCAGTGAGTACCCAAATACATTGACCTTTTTAAACGCCACCGGAATTTTACCTTCGCGGTACTACAGGCAAGGCTAATAGTTCCAATAACAGTAATAATAAGACGATTTAAGCCGAAACAAGGTCGCTGTACGTGAGCTTTTGAATCAAAAGATCGCGAGCAGTCAGTGATCTGATACTTTTAAAAGAAGGGTTTGTGATTTGAATGTCTCCAGATATTACATATTTACACATGGTTGGGATGACTGTTCCACGCTACGAGTCCAACGACAGGGTTTCCAAACCTCGTAGGGGGACCGTGGGACTTGCCTTTGAATTCTCTTTTAGGACCGTAGTAGAGACCTGTTCCGACCGTCTGCTACTCGAATGTGGAGTCTGGGATGAGGCCATTCAGTGCTTTGTAAGTGATCAAACACAGTTTGCGTAAGTGTTTCACTGAGGAACCAGTGGGTGTTGTCGCGCAGCAGATCAGTGACAGGATCGGATAGTGTTCGGTCATAGATGAAACGGGCAGCAGAGTCAAGTAACGAATGTACCCGCTCTAGTTGGATGCTGCAGTTGTCAACCGTTGAGACTATGAAGCTGTTGTACAAGGTGACGGCGGTTAGTGTTAGAATGAATCTGGGATGATTCTATACGACGCTGTTTGTAGAAACAACCTGGATCGAGTTGACGCACATGGTAATACAGCAGCTGTCAAACAGCACTCTAAGCCTTAAGGCTGCGGATGATTGTCAGCTGGTCGAATTCTGAATCGTTGAGGGTGAAGGTGTTGCCGTCGAGTATAGGTGCATGGCGACGCCAGGGTGGTGTCAGCACAACAGGAACTCGGACTTTGATGGCTTTAGTTTGAGACTGTTACAAAGTTTACCCACTCTGAAGGGTATATGTATACGCTCAATATATATATATAGGCCTATACAGCGCTCATCAATGCACTGGTTTTAGACTTTGACTCTCACTTTAACTGGTTTCAGACTACTTTAATCTGACTTTAACTGGTTTTAGACTATTTGACTCTGACTTTACCTGTTTTTAGACTTTGACTCTGACTTAAATGGTTTTAGACTTTGACTCTGACTTTAACTGGTTTCAGACTACTTTTACTCAGACTTTAACTGGTTTTAGACTATTTTGACTCTGACTTTACCTGTTTTTAGACTTTGACTCTGACTTAAATGGTTTTAGACTTTGACTTTAACTAGTTTAGACTACTTTGACTCGGACTTTAACTGGTTTTAGTCTGGACTGCTTTGACTGGACTTATAACTGTTTTTAGACCTTGACTCTGAATTTAACTGGTTTTACACTACTTTGACTCTAGCTTTAACTTACTTTAAAATAATGGCTCTATTGAAATGCTAGGATACATGCATACAGACGTAAACCGTATATACATCACAACATCATGATATCACGTCGATCAAGGATCTCTGCTCCAAAAAGTTTTACAATCCGTGTATGTATACAACAGATTTACATGGCATCTCTGACTCTTCGACCTATGTCAGTCAAGTCGTTCGAGGTTGTTTCTACCAACATCGAGGCGCCTTTTGAACAGACAACGCACTGCCTGTCTGTGTGTCTGTCTGTCTTTGTGTCTACCTGTCTGTGTGTGTGTCTGTCTTTGTGTCTGTCTGTATGTCTGTATGTCTGAGGTTGTGTGTGTGTGCTCACGCATAGCTTAGTTCCAGTCAAAACCGCCATACTGATCGGATTTCCATTTCACAGCGGCGGCGGTTATGATAAAACGACTTATGTAAAACAACATACCAAACGCATTTGTACATTGCATATATATATATATATATATATATATATATATATATATATATATATATATATATATATATATATATATATATATATATATATATATATATATATATATATATATACCTTATTTATATCATATAACATTATATATACATTACAAAGACAAAAGAACAAGCAAATATAACATGAATATGTATATGTAGAGACGATGAACAAATGATGTTCTTCATGTTCGCCGATTGATATATATATAATATATATATATAATATATATATATATGAAAGAAATAACGAAGGCAATGGTGGAGTGCTCAGTGCTCATTCAGAGCTCAGAGGAGAATGAGGTGGTTGTTGGAGATGAGGATGAAAGTGAGGAAAAAGAGAGATGGAGGAGGAGGAGGATGGTTGTGGGATGATGGCGGCAGATTGACAGCAGACAGACAGACACCATCCGAGAGACGGATGCAGTCACAGATACAGACATGGATACAGGGACACAGACATACAGAGAGAGCGAAGATGATAAGAGGAGAGAGAGAGAGAGAGAGAGAGAGAGAGAGAGAGAGAGAGAGAGAGAGAGGAGAGAGAGAGAGAGAGAGAGAGAGAGAGAGAGAGAGAGAGAGAGAGAGAGAGAGAGAGAGAGACATACAGAGACAGACAGGCAGACAGACAGACAGACAGAGACAGACAGAGACAGAGACAGAGAGAGGACGTATGACATAGATAGATAGATAGATAGATAGATAGATAGATAGATAGATAGATAGATAGATAGATAGATAGATAGATAGATAGATAGATAGATAGATAGATAGATAGATAGATAGATAGATAGATAGATAGATAGACAGACCCACAGACATATAGATAGCTAGACAGACAGATCTGTCTGTCTTTGGACAGATAGATGGACAGAAAGATAACTATAGATGGACATAGAGATAGGTGGACAGACAGAAAGACAGAGATAGATGGATGGATGGATGGATGAATGGATGGTGAATGGATGGATGGATGGATGGATGGTTGGATGGATGGATGGTTGGATGGTTGGTTGGTTGGTTGGTTGGTTGGTTGGATAGATAGATAGATAGATAGATAGATAGATAGATAGATAGATAGATAGATAGATAGATAGATAGATGGACAGAGATAGAGACAGAGATAAAGATATAGACAGGGAGATGAGAGAAACGAGAGGCGAGTACCTGATATGAAAGAAATGCAGACTAAGTACACGAGAACGGGACTCAGTAGCAGAGGAGGGAGGAGGCCTCTGGAGGGGCCTATGGGACTTAAGCCCCCTGCCTTAGCTTCGCCGATTTATCTTAATTTCCTTCTCTCTGGTGGTCTGATGTTCGGCTCTATTCACTACTCCGACGATTGTCAGTTCGATCTTGCGATCGACCTCCTTGAAACGATCGTGGGCAAGTTGTTCAGGCACGATATATCTTGTGCGGTTCTGGTTTATTAAACGGTTTCTGGTTTAATAAACGTGGGCGTAATCAA